>BRDA01019416.1:0-16104 GCA_036984385.1 Crenuchus spilurus | reverse complement strand
AGAAATTACTGAATAATAAGTATTAATATGAATAATTGAAGCCTGTTGTTTACACATTGCTCCAAAATAGATGCTAGAAAGGTAATCCATGTGTTGTTGGTGTGTGTTGTTGCCCAACAAAGCATTGCTACAAGTAGCAGAGCCATTAGTTTAATTGTATTTTCCAGTAACATGGTGACTTTGTTATTCTCCAAAACATGCAAAACACGAAACTAAATGTCTGTTAATTAATGCACACTCTTTAGCAAAAAACTACAAATATAAAGCTTCTTGTAAATTGTAGTAATTGTGATAAGAAGTCAGGATGCAGCGGTGAGATCCAAATGACAGTCTTTATTACAAAACTGAAGCCTAGAAACAAAACATATGGTAAATGTGGAGAGTAAACTGAACGCGGTAGGATTTAAAAAATATTCAAACATACAAGAACATCTAGTAACCTTAACATCTACAAACATCTACTTACATACAGTGACATTTAGTGACATAAGCATGAAAAAACATTTTATAATGACTGACAAAAACTCAGAGACACAGGGGAGTTTAAATAACACATAATCACACTGGAATGAAAAAACAGGGCTGTGTGATATGACTATCATGAGGTGCTGATTATCATGACTATCATGAGGGCATGACAACATGACTGGTGAAGAGACATGGAGACATAACATGAACATAAACAAAGGCACATGGCCACAAGTCATTTACCAATGTTATGGCCAAATTTTATTAGTTTTTTTTTTTTTTTTTCTTCATACGGTGGGCTAAATAAATGCACTGGCACGTTTCTAATACTTTCTGTAGCACAAATTCCAGATTAAATAACATGATCTGCTTTTGAATTGGACAAAATGAAAAATTAGTCTTTAAAATAACATTAATCAAATAAAGCGCTCTGTTGAAAAGTATTAACCAAATGGCTATTAGGTACAATGAGTCATGCAGTGACATAGTGCCTGCCACATGTTATTTATGTTGCAAATAAAAAAGTGTTGCAGATTCTGATCATGCTTTCCTAGTATGATATAACCGTCAATAGAATATAATTATTTTTTTACACTAATCACTAAAAAGCTTGAACTATGTGCATAATTGTAATTCTAACAATAGGAACTAGGTCTGTGTTTGTTCCTTGTTAGTAGCTAAGTGACTGAATGTATTCAGGTCTAAATTTAGTAACATATCTTTGTGTCTGCTGGTACGGAACAATAGGAACTGGGGCTTATCATGCTTTGATTTCAAAAGTTTAAAAATCTGACTAAACTGGTATGTGTACAGTACGTGTGCATAGGTGTATGTGTATCTACATGTGTTTGTGTCTTTTTGTGGTCACAGGTTTCTTCAGCTATCGATTCACGTCTCCTGGGGTGTACTATTACAGCAGTGGCTATGTTGATGCAGCAAACCAGTGGGCCTTACAAGGCGTGGTGATTGTTATGCCCCTGGTAGACACAAGCAGTCAGATACAAGTTACTGTAGATGGGTTTCAGGCTACTTACAGTGAAGGTAAAATTACCTTGGTGTTTTATCCCAAACATGCAGGGTGTCCCATTTGCTTCTTTACACAAACATTTGTGAATAACCTTAATACTAATGAAGATGTGGTCATGAAATTTGGATTAAATATACCTCAGCTGTTACAGAGCACCTGATCAGGTGGTGATGTGGTCTGCATGGAGATATGCCTTTTTTGCAGCTTTGTTGTGCTGTGTCCACGAGGATAACTGAGAGCTTTAATCTGTCACTGCAGCAGTGACCGACCATAGCATACAGATGTGGGCAACTTTTGGCTTAGAAATGGCACTGCTGACCTACTGTTGGCACTGGAAACTGCATGTGAGCCAAATGTGGCCCTTATATTGAAAATACACATTTGGCCCACATGTACCATATCAGAAGTGGTCCAATTCTGGCAGAGATATGGCAGTGTTACCTACATTTGGCTGATATGTGGCCCTAATCTGGCATATACTGTATGTGAACCACATCTTGCAACCTGGAGCATCCCGCCCAAGTGCTGTCAATCCATGTGGTGCAAATAAATGTGGGATGAGGGCCAGAATAATTTTGCTATATGGGGAAGGCTGGATGGGCGCCGGCTTCCACTCCTACAGCTGTGGATATTAGTTGTCAGAAATGTACACCCATCCACCTGCACTGTGATCATACATGTCAATCTTTTTCACACAGACTGCAAATCAGAAAGAAGCCAAAGGGACCCCATGTAGTTACAGGTTTACTGATGTTTGTTTTTATAGGATATGTATAAAGAGAAACCTATTGACTATAGTCTGTAATTATATATATATATATGATTTGGGTGTATTTTTTTTAAGATAATTAATAATAGCACACCTAGAGAGGCAATTCATTTAATCTACACCCTAATTACTGATCTTGTAGGTTCAGCACGTGTCAGTAGGTCAGCGCCTGATTGTGTGGACTCCTCTGAGTGCTCTAACATCACATCCGACAGCTTCTCCTTCACTTTCTCCAGCTGTGCCAGCCCTACTGTGGACTCCATCTCACCCTCATATGGCACAGTGTATGACCCCATCATCCTTCAGGGCTCCAAGTTCAGCAACATCACCTGCGCCAATGAGGTAAGGAAAGATCCAGAAAACCTGTACAAGATTTAAAAACACAAGGCACATTTCAAAACATAAATGAGCATACAGTTAGCTAGCCATTTCATTTTTAAATCTGACATAACTTTTCAAACTTCAGTCCTAGCCTATCTGCTTTATTCTTAGCTTGGTCTTTGTCTTACTCTCTTTTAAATCTGTCTTAGTCTACTTGTTTTTTGCTCTCAATGTCACGTCTGGTTTTGTACAGCACTGGTGCAACACTGGTTGTTTTAAATTTGCCTTAGAATTAAAATGTACTTACTTACTCACTATGTTTACAGAAACTGTTCTACTGTGCCACATCCAAAAATGAGAATATTATGAAAAAGTTGTTGATAATTTACTTCTAAAGGGTATAAGCAGGGCCAGCAGATCACTCACTGCACATGGGGCCCCAAATGCTGATGGGGACACTACTTAAGTACAATTTAAGTTAACAACACATGGTGGAGAGACAACAATTTAAACCAAACATAATCAAAAACGAAGCACGGGCTTTAAACAACAAAACAAAGGTTTAACAGCTTATGTAAATCAGAAATCCAGCTTATATAAATCAGACTAAAAACAGACTTTGGCAGTAACAAAGCATAAATGGGGTGATAATACAAAGCATGGAAAACAATGCAAGAAATGGGAAGACAATATGCTGACTTGTTTGACGTACACGGTTGATATATACAATGACGGACAAGGACTGAAACGCTGGGAAGGCTTCTATAAAGACAATGATTAACATGAAATGGCACGGCAGAGCTGTGAGGTAACAAGACAGGTGCTATAATAAGGGCATGATGACAAAGACATGATGTGGACATCAACACAAATACACGCCAGAGACCAAAACGAAACAAGGGGAAATGTAAACACAGAGCATGTGACATAGTAGAGGCGGGGCCAGGGACACAGCAGCAGGTCACAACTAGTATGTTTTTTACTGTGTTGGTTGGTTGGACAAGCAGTATATCATATTACTTGAATAAGCACGTCGATAATCCTCTGTGACTCATGTCCTTACAGGTAACAGTTGGAAATGCTTCCTGCGAGGTAATCAATAGCTCCTCCTCTGAGATCACCTGCCTCCTCAGCCCTGACTGTGGAGTGCCTGTTGGTGTCCTCGTGCCCGTCCACGTCCGCGTCAACAACCTGGGATCTGCCATGCTCACCATGCCCAGCGAGGCCAGTCGGCGTGTGGTGGTTCTGCCTGTGGTGGACTCTGTCTCACCATCAGCAGGCAGCACAACTGGCTCAACACGTCTTCTCATTTCTGGCTCTGGTTTTACCGGTGGAACAGTCACTGTGGCTGGCCTTGCTTGCGCTGTAGTATCCAGCAGCTATACTGAAGTTGTTTGTGACACATCACCATCTTCACCTCAAATCGGACAGGTCTATGTTACAGTCGGCACTGTCAGTTCAAGCTGCAGCGGTAACTGTTCTTATGAATATAGCACATCCTTGACACCCCAGGTGTCATCCATTGACCCCAACTCTGTTGATGGCAATCTCACAACTGTAGTCATATCTGGCAGCGGCTTTGGTAGCAGCCTTGAAAACCTAACCGTGTCTGCAGGTAACACCTTACTGAATGCCACAAACGTAACAGACAGCAACATTACGGTGTCAGTCGACAGCTTACCCGCAGGTCCACAACCCCTGCAGGTGGTGGTCATGAGCAGGGGCCTAGCCTTCGGATTTGTCAGCCTAACCAGTACACCGATAGCCAAGGTACAGCCAACCTCAGGTAGCCTTGCAGGAGGAACCCGGCTGACCATCACCGGAAATGGCTTTGTGGCTGGAAACACCAAAATAATGGTTGGGGTCTACTCTTGCCCAATTGTCCAAATATATCCTAAAACGATGCAGTGTGTGACACATGCCAATACCCAGGGACAGGTGCAGGTGAATATTCAAGTGTATGGGGTTCAGTTCCCACCACTGAGTTACACTTACTCTTCTGCATACACGCCGATGATCACCAGCATTAACCCCTCAACAGGTACCATCACTTCTCATACACCACCAATCAAAAGTTTGATTATTTTTGGTATGTTGTGTGCTTTAAATGTTCCAGACCTAAGCAGTAATGTTAGATACTAGTATTTTTGGTTGTTTTAATAGTTAAGATTGTAAATAAATACATTTCTTTCTAAATGTCATTGATAATATAGTGTAATTATCCATTTATTGTTATTTTGCATCATGTCTGCCTTAAAGTTTATGCCTCATTGTTCATTTTTTGTTGCGTCGTTTTGTTGCGAAGTGACAATTGTATACAATATTTATATGAGACAGTTATAGTTTTTCCATCTCCACTAACTGGCTGCAATTTAATCTTCAACCACTACAGGTCCCAGTGGAGCAATGGTCAACATCTCCGGTTCTGGTTTTGGCTCCGATGGTAGCCTTGTTTCTGTGAATGTAGGCAATGTGCCATGTGTCCTGTCCTCAGTCTCAGACACAATGGTGCAGTGTACTGTGGGTGAACATGCAGGAGGCACTTTCCCAGTCACTCTCTACCACATAGTCAAAGGTAGCGCTATGAGCCAGTCGACCTTTACCTACGAGCTGCATCTGACCCAAGTCACACCTAATGAAGGTAATCAAAGCCTGTAAAACTTATTGCATGAAGTCATTCCATCACTTTCCAGGCCTTTTTGCTTAGCTGTGCCATTCTCCCAGCTTTCAGCGGTCTGTGTGTGCATGTGTGAAGTGTCAACACATTGGTATACAGGCTGATAGGATAGTGGACATTCTAGGTCTGTGAAATTTCAACACTTCCGATTGGTAGGACTGTACCTGTATCCCACAGTACTGTGCGATTTCTGACTCTTATGCTTTCCTCTAGGAAGCTTTGCTGGAGGTGCAGTGGTGGCCGTCCAGGGTGCCGGGTTTGACCCCTTCTCTTCAGAAGTTCTCATTTGCAATAACCCATGCAACGTTAGTAGCAACGCATCCGACTCCACCATTCTATTTTGCGAAGTTCCACCTTTCAATGGTATGTATCATCAAGATCCGGAAAACAAGCATCTCATGCGCTTTCAGATATGCACTCTTTTTCTCTGTCCATCATCACATGCCATTTTATTTGAACGTCTTTTGAGACAAAGACTGCAAAAATATACCAGGAATGCCTCCAGTGTTGCAAGTCATTCAGTGAGAAACAAAGGCCCTCAAGTGTGTTACAGACAAATAGGATTAAGATCTTTTCACATGCATGCATCTTGAACATTATGATGTCGTCTTTGGCAGGGACTCAGGCGGAGCAGGCTTGCATGGTGATGGTGCTGAATAGTTTTGGTTCAGTTAACATTTCAAATGGCTACACGTACAAATCCAGCCTGACTCCTGTCATCACGGATGTGTCACCACGCAGAGGAGGAACAGCCGGAGGCACCGTCCTCACCATCACAGGCTTTGGTTTCAGGTCTAATATTTTTACAAAAATAAGTTTGCAAAAAAATAAATAAACAAAGTATTTTTAACAGTATTATGTTAGACAGTGTTGGCACTCTGCCCACATGGATCACGCACTGCACGTGGGGCCTCAAATGTTGATGGGGGCACCACTTAAGTCTCCATTGTGCACCCTCCCTATCCAAATCCCAACATGAACTGCAATATGGACTATGATCTCCTGGGGGGGGGGTTAGGGGGGGTATTGGGTTTTTGGCAGAGACTTAAGTGGTGGACTTAGGGCACCCACATGCCTAGCACTGGTCCCGATGTTAGATATTAGAAATAATGAAAATCCCTTCACACTTTACACTAATGTAATGTATGTAATGTTTGTAATGGATTTAGTTAATTTTTTTATAATTCTTTATTATTTATTAGCTAGACTTATTAATTGAGCTTTAGTTTTGTAAAATATTTTCCACCAATATTTTCCAATCTCTACTGAATGTATTTCATATTTTGTATTTCTTCTTAATATATTTCATATCTAATGTATTAATAATATTTAATTGCTAGTACAGCAATACAGGTCATTTGTCTTCATAATTGAATTCAAAAAGTTAATGTAAAATGGAGCTTAGGGAGGGAGGGAATGTGCAAAATTTTATTCATAAGACTAGAATACAAACTAAAAAGAACAAATGATGCCATGATAAACTGCCCTTAAGATGATATAAATATGACTGACAAAGATTGTGAAACATAAGGAAGGTTAAATAGCAAACCATAACAAGAAATAATGAGATGGCAGGGCTGTATAATGACATGATGTAATTGGGGGGTGGAGACATGACATGACATGGAAGACGTAAACAAACAAAGATCATGAGGACAGGACAGCACATGGAAAATGTAAACAAAAGCACATGGCAAACATAAACAAACACAGAACACGTGGACAAAGACGGGGACATGGACGAGGTAGAGACAAAGGTTAGGACAGGTAAACTGTCATATTTTAAAGTCATTACACAAGGATCTAGATTAGTCATACTAATCAAAAGTAAAATAGAAAAAGGCTTGAAATGTCACTTTACATGTAATGAATATATGACTGTTTACCTTTTTGAATTCAATTATGAACAATGAACTTTTCACAATATTCAAATTTTTGAGACACTGTAGTTTTGAAGTGTTCTACACTGTTACTCTTCTATGAAAAATGCTTAAATTTATTAACAGTAGCTTATTGTAGACCCTTTCCTGTTCTGTCAGCTTATTTTATAATTTGACAAAGTTGCTTTGTAAATACATAATAAAGTATTACTGACTTTGGCTCTGTAGTGAAGGTATTACCTATCTATATTGAGTTACACATGGATGTTGTCTCTGTTCTCTACCCTATGACACAAACAGTGGTGGGAATATCACAGTGACGATTGCAGGGTCAGTCTGTGATGTCCAGTCAGCCAATGACACACAAGTGATCTGTGTGACCAATGCTCAGCCCAGGTCTCAGCAGTCACAGGTCAGACTACTGGTTGAAGAAAAAGGAATCGCCCAGATGGTAAATTTGCATTTCTTCAATCAAATTCAACAATATATCGTCTTTTCTAGAGTGACAATCACTGAAACATAATTACAGTGGATCCATACTGGATTGCTGAAGATGTGTGTATATATATATATATATATATATATATATATATATTTTTTTTTTTTTTTTTTTACTTATTTATATTTTATATGCTGTATCTATTTTTATTTTGCACATTGTTTTTACTTCTATTGTGTAAACATTACACCTAATGGTTTTGATGTCTGCCTTTTTCCAGGATAGCGCTGACTTCTTCTATATTGATGTTTGGTCATCCCGCTACACTTGGGGTGGTGAATCTCCACCCGATGAGGGAATGTTTGCGGTCATTAGTGAAGGACAGACTATCCTCTTGGATGTCAGCACACCAGTGTTGAAGATGCTTCTCATTCAAGGTGCTATAGGAGTTTAAAAAAAAAAGTTATTAAAAGGAAATTCCATGACTTGGTGCATTGTAGAAGATTTCTTTATCATATTTGCAAATACATCCACCTTAGTGTCAGCTGCTGTGAGGCAAGGGGTGCAGGAGGAGGTGGACGATGGCGCAGATCCAGAAAACGTGACTTTATTAAAACAAAAAACACACAGACACTGTGGCTGTGGTGACATCAAATGACAGACAACGACTGAAACACTGGGAAGGGTATATAAAGCAAATGTAATCACAGGGAAAATACAAGCAGAACTGTGAGCAGACAGGTGTAAGCAGTGATACGTGTCGTGGCTGGGGTGGAGACATGACATGGACACAAATGCACATGGAGCAACACAGAACCACATGGTGACATGACAGAATGTAAACACACATGAAACATGTGACATAGACGAGGCAGGGGCGTGGCCAGGGATAGGGCAGGGTCACACTTACTATGCAAAGAGATCTTATAGTTGCAATCAAAATTATTCAACCCTGATTTCAAATTAGATTTATTAGCAAAATGTGCAAACTTTCAGCTGCGTGCAATAAACGAATCAAACAAGACAGATGTAAACAGTCTAACATAACTAATATAACCAGTGGCTTCTCCAAATTCAACACAAAATGCTATTTTTACCAGCTTCTGGTAGCATTCCTGTGGAATCTTAGCCCAGTCCTCATAGGCTATGACCTTCAGTTCACTAATATCCTTTAATTCACTGGTATTTCTGTTCAATTTTCTGTTCAAAGTCAGGCCGGGAATACTTCAGTTATGCTTGGGATCATTGTCCTGTTGTAAGTTCCAGTAATACCCAAGCTCCAGCTTCCTCATAGAAGTTTTCTCATAGAATTTCCATGATAGCATCTTGTCCTACAATAGTGTGTTGAAACCACTTGTTAAATTAGTTGTGTTGAGCTTTTTTAAATCATTCTTGTTCAGTTTCTCAAACAGCGGATTCTAGAAGCAATTCTTGTTGGGAAGTGATTTTCTTTTACAAGCCATAAAATCCTCTGGCATCCCCTGTCCATCAGTTTCTGCTTTCAGCCACAATTCTGAGAATTTTGAGAAGCCTTCTCAAGCTTGTCATCTTTGGACAGCTGGTTCCTTTCAGCCACACTGGGAGCAATTTTCACTTGGTCATTTATTCATCCATCCTTTTAACGGCTTAATCCTGGTCAGGGTCATGGTGAGTCCCCTTCACTGGGTGCTGGGCAGGTCATGACACTAATTTAACCATAGCTAGGACAGGGCGCCAATCCATTGCAGGACAAAAATGTAGACATTTATGATGGAATTCCATAGCTAGCTATTGATATATTGATGGTGGTAGAATCCATATTGTACAGCCTTGGACATGTGGAATCAATGTATGATAATCAACTAAGACGCTTTACTTTGCCATTTTTCTTTTGTGACTGTTTTTGTATTTTCAGGTGGAAAGTTGATATTTGATGAGGCGGATATCGAGCTGCAGGCGGAGAACATTCTAATCACAAATGGTGGAGCTTTACAGATCGGAACAGAAGACCAACCATTCCAGCACAAGGCCATCATCACACTGCATGGCCACATTCGATCTCCAGAACTCCCAGTCTATGGGGCCAAAACCCTGGGCATCAGAGAGGGTGTACTGGACTTACACGGTATTTGTGCCAGTCAAACCTTCACAATTTAGAACAGACAGTGCTTCCTGGAAATACATTCCCACTGAAATGCAGGAACAGTGCAGGGATGTACTTTGACAAATAAAACCTGCTTATTTAAATTTTCTATACAGCTCAGGATCCAATGATCTATTATATAAGTGCATACATAATACAAACTTGTGAATTAGAAATAGAAATTTTTTAATAAAAGTTTATTTTTGGTCATAATTTATTAATTTGGTCATATGTTTTAGATTGATTACACAGGAAGTGTAAGCTTTTCTTTTTTTACTGTTAGCTCATCCATCCATTCATCAATTATCCAAGTTCATAAAGTAGAAATATCTCTCAGGCTACAACTGCTGCATTCCTATTATCAAGCCCAATGTCAACACAGTCTTCTACTAGGAGATTTTAAAGCAATTCATGCTTCCATTTGCTGACAAGCTTTATGGAGATGCTGATTGCCTTTTTTTAGACAAAACTACTACAAAATGGTTTACTGACTGTAATATTACTGTGCTTGATCGACCGGTTAACTTATGTGCTATCAGCTAAAAAAAGCAAACCAATAAACTCACCTCAGGCTTCTGCCCTCTGGCAAATGCTACCACAGCATTCACTACAACACCAATAGATTTGGCAGGAGCTTGTACCATAAGACTTCTGAACTCCCATTAACACACACTACATGCTGGACCATCAGAACTGTTTGACATGTCTGAGTTATTATCAGTTTTTAGAGCTGTTTTGCACTGAGACATGTTTTTCTTGTCCAGGTATACCAATCCCAGTCACCTGGACCCGCCTGGCACAAACTGCCATCAATGGCTCCAACACACTTGTCCTGATGGATGCTGTCAACTGGAACATTGGAGATCAAATAGTCATTGCTACAACAGGGAACAGGTATAGAAATGTCATCATAGAACACAAACCTGAATTAAGACATGTAATACAATTGATTAATTAATTAATACAGGTATTAAATAGCACAAACACATAGCTTGTTACCTTCTGTGCTAGTCAGCCATAACATTAAAACTACCTCTTTTTTCTACATTCATTGTCAAATTTACCATATAGGTACACTTTGTAGTTCTACAATTACAGACTGTAGTCCATCTGTTTCTCTGTATACGTTATTATCCTCCTTTCACCCTGTACTTTAATTGCCAGGACCACCACAGAGCAGATATTATTTAGGTGATGGTTCATTATCAGCACTGTAGTGATGCTGATGTGGAGGTTGTGTGTTAGTGTGTGTTGCACAGGTACAAGTAGATCAGACATAGCTGGACAGAAAATAGTCCACCAAACTCTGGAGCATCAATACATGTCGAGTATGTCAAGCATCAGTTTTAATATTCTGCTCAGCCATTTGGTAGATCATGTTTAAGTCACTGTCTCTCCTTGAAGATGGTGTTGAACTTAACACAGTGTGATTGTGCCATCTCTACCAATTGGTACTAATATATGTCTACCAATTGGTAGATATATATTAAGCTAAATAAACATCCAAAACAAACAAAATTAGCATGTTTATGTTCTGGATTTACCATAAAGTGCCATGTCATTGTATGTTTAAAATATACATTTAAACAAAACTGTGAGTCTCGACTTGCATTACTGAAATGAATGTGTGACTGTGACCATATTCGCAGGCAAACACAGATTGAAAATGAGTTGAACATAATTGCGAATGTGTCAGCTGATGGTAAGACCCTAACCCTGAATGAGCCACTGAATTACACCCACCTGGGGGTGTCCGTCACACTGCCTGATGGAACTGTGTTCGAGGGAAGGGGGGAAGTGGGTGTGCTGACCAGGAACATCCTTATCCGTGGATCCATCAACGCAGAGTGGACTGACCAAATCCCTGCTTGCCCTAGTGGATTTGATACAGGTAGAAACATATATTACATTATTTTTATATTAAACATATGACATAATATGATATATAACAACACATAACAAAGATATTGTATCTAATTTTTTTTGTTTTTCGCTTTTTATGTCATGTGAAAATAGCAGCTAGACTTTTCTGTAAATTTCATAATCAGTGATCCAATAGAAATGCTCCAAAATGACTTTTTATTAAATGATGTTTTATTAAAATAATTTCCCTTCCATTATATAAGTATCATTTTGGAGATACAAGGTTTTGTTCCAACAGCAACAATTTGGAGAAGGGTCCAATTGCAGCCCTGCAAGCAAGCCCCAGACTGGGCAAAGTCCTGTAATGGGCTGGAACCTGTAGATGGACAGAAGTGTATCTTCAAAATAAAAGTCCTGAGTCCTTATCTGGACAGATAAGAGGATTTACAATGAAACTGCCAGGCAATAGTTTTATAATAGTTTTATAATAGTCCTTCTTTAAAATAAAAGCCCCATGTATGTAGGTTAGATCAAAATTATTAACATCAAGTAAAGATTGATGTTTATTTAATGTTATATCTCTGGTTGTGGTAAGAAAATTGTGTTACATAAATTATTTTTTTGTTAAAATTATTTTTTATTATATGTTCTGTTGCTTTAAATAACAATTTCAAATCTACATGCCATTAATTTTAAGCTTAGTTTTATATTTGGATGTGATTGCAAACTTTGTACAGAGGCTATATTATTTATTTCACTATTTTCATTTAGAAACTATTTTTCTTAGCTAGCTAGCCTAGCTAATAATAACATTATATAGAATATAATAAGGGGTAGTTAACTATCATAATGCTAAGTAATAGGATTACAAATCATGAAATATAATGATTTTCTTACTAATAAAGCCAACATTAACAGCACATGTTAGCATGGCTTACACCCAGCATGGGGCTTCTTCCATTCTGCTAACTATACGAGTGCCTCAGAATTGACTTTGGATGGTTGTAATGAAAAGTGCACACTTACTTGCCCATCTCTGAAGTTTCTTGTTTTATAATATATATACTGTATATATATAAGAAATGTCAGAATTATATCCAGTTTAATTTCTACATCTGGTTTGTATGTGATTACTTTTATCCACAGGAGAGTTTGCCACCCAGACTTGCTTCCAAGGGAGATTTGGGGAAGAAGCCGGAAGTGACCAGTTTGGTGGCTGTATTATGTTTCATGCACCCGAACCCAATCAAAATCTGGCCATTGGCAGAATTGAATATGTTGAGGTAAAAATCTGCCAAGAGTTAAAAACACTTCTACAGGACTAGTGACATGTCATGACGTGAGACTGAAGGGAACAGACTCACACAGAAAAAGAGAAATGGGGTTTACTGAATATATATGGGTAATCCAAAGGCATAAACCAGTACACAGTCTAAGATAAACAACAAAGGACACACAAGGCTAAGCTAACAAACAGGGTGAAAGGCTACAAACAGGCTAACAAACAAAGCTAAGAGTTAAACAGAGCTACACAGTAAATCTGCCAGTGTTAAATCAACTCTATTAGAGTTAAATTAACACTGAGAGTGTTACATTTTGACACCCTCAGTGTTAATTTAACTCTAATAGTGTTGATTTAACACTGGCAGATTTACTGTGTAGGTTACAGAACAGAGGCTATACAGGCTAACAGACAGTCAACAGCCTAATAAGTAACAAAGGGCTAGAGCAAGATCAAGAACACCAAAAAGGCAAAAACAGATATACACTCAGTAAGGCAACAAAAGGTTGGCAATACTTCACAAGGAATGGAGCTGAAGGAAAAGGTTTTATAGAGATGCTAATGTAGGGTGACCAGATCTGAGGTGATGAAAAAGAGGACACCTTAGTGGGGGGGTGGAGTTGGGGGGGCGTATAATGTATTACATGTTCAAATACATTTTTTTGTTGCTTGAACACAAATTTTATTATTACTAATTATGAATAAATATTGACAAATTATGATTTTTATTTTATTAATAATTACTAGTTACTATTAATAATATACTAATAATAACTATTAAACGTTATTATGAATAATAAAATAATAAAAATTCATATTAACCATTAATAAAATTAACCATTATTACATATTATTTATAAATAATAAACTGTTAAAAGCATGTAGCATAAAATTATCACCCAGTCATTTTTAGTCAACTTCACTTCAGCTCATTATCAGCAACGTTACACTTATGTTTGGACTGTATGGTCAATAGATCTTATTTACACAGAATTATATCTAATTTTTGAGTAAAAATAAGCAGAAATTCTGAATTATTTTGATAACAGTTACACTTAGAGGCTGACGTGACAGGCAGAACAAACGCTCAATATGTTAATAACTTACAGGTGAAAGCGGACTGCCGGCCAAATGAATGAATGAACGTTACACTTATATAGCACCTTTCTCAAACCCAAGGACGCTTTACAATCAACACACTCCATTTACACACACTCAATCACACACACCGGCGAGAAGCGGCAGCCAATCGCGCACAGCGTACTCTCAACCGGAAGCGACCGTCCACCTGGAGGACTGCATCGAGCACTAAGGGGAATCACCCAGGAGAGCGTGCCAACTATATCTGGGCATACACGCATACATACACAGACATACACACACACCAGGGTAATTTTTTTAGAGTAGCCAATTCACCTGATCGCCATGTTTTTGGACTGTGGGAGGAAACCGGAGTCCCCGGAGGAAACCCACGCAGACACGGGGAGAACATGGAAACTCCACTCAGATGTGGACTCGAACCCAAGACCTCAGCGCTGAGAGGCGAACGTGCTAACCACTAAGCCACCGTGCCGCCCAAATTGCAGTCCACAGTCCATTTGTGGGAGTGACAGCAGCGACGGCCAATCACATGTTAGCAAGAAACGGCAGAGCCAATCATGAGCTTGTGGCAGCCTAAAAGGAACCCGGCTTGGATTTCAGCTTGATTTCCATCTCACTCAAACGAACCAAACGGAATAGGAGGAAGGCGAGACTACTTTGTGAACGAAACGCTTCTCGAGTACAACAAAATCCCGGACGAATGTGAAATTCCCCCTGGACGTTCTTTTTAAGTCTCAAAAAGAGGACATGTCCTGGGAATAGAGGACGTCTGGTCACCCTATGCTAATGAGATATAAAGTGAAAACAACTGACATAAAATTTTAGCTAAAATACAATTTCTTCTTCTGATTGGCTGCCGTGTATTGTTCCTCATTCAAAAAGCAGTCCAGGATAAAATTACTTGAATATGGATAGGTAAGGCTAAACTGTTGTATACTTAATTGGCAGGTATATGTAAATATATTGGTTTCTGTGACATCACAAAAATAGTGAATTGTAAAAGGCTGTTTTAAGGAACTATATATTTTGAAGCTTTAACATCTACTACTACATCAAACTCATGGTTTTCTCAGATATATTTCCTTTATCTCTCTGGGGGGGCGATGAATGTGTATCAAATCACATGTTTCCCACTGTTTGAATTAGTGAACAGCCAATAAATCAGGCCGATTACCAGAGGTGATCCTAGGAACAGAACTTTAGGGGTGTTAAGCACCCAATGAGCCTAGCAACCCCGCAGACTCCACATAGATAACACCCCAACCCCACTCTACCACGCAACCATAAGAAATCATTATGATCTCTACTGCAATGAGTGCAGGAAAACAAAAGCTGTCATGCCGTTATCACTAATGTGCTCTTCACTAACATTAACACAGTTAATTAATATTAACAGCTTTTAGCCTAATATGAGCTATTCTTTAGCTAAATGACTTACTGTTTAGGAAAAATGATTTCAGCACTTAGAACTACTCACTTTTTTTTAGGGCATCTGGCTACTACTATGAGCAATGAAGCTACATCATTTTCACCTTTCTGTCTCACCTGAACCTGACTGTTTTTTCTTGAAAAATGACCACACACACACACACACACACACATACACACATTAGAAGTTGGATGGGCATTGTTTATTTCATTGTGTCTTCTTTCATTCTAATTCTATAACATTAATGAGTCAATACACATACACACAGTACTAACACACCTTGGCTGTACCAGTTACATCAGCTCTCTTCCCTGCCCAGTTCACACAGCAGACAAGAGCCTGACTGACAACCAGCAATTAGTCTCAGAAAAGCAGTCAGATATGTATCTAAGCCCAAAGTAAGATATGAATCTAACCCCTAACTAACATTGCTAACATACAGAGTGATGTGTGATTCAGTAAACATGAGGAGAGCTGTTAATGATCATGTGTTGGTACTGACTGTGTGATAAAGTACAGAAACCCTCATCAGAACTGACCTCACTTACTGAACTTACCGGCACTTGTGCTTGTGAAGTGGTGGGGGGGTGGATAGATGTTTTTTCCTTGTTAACATATTTTTGTTTAAAACATATGTACAAACCGGATTCCAAAAAAGTTGGGACACTGAACAAATTGTGAATAAAAACTGAATGCAATGATGTGGAGATGGCAAATGTCAATATT
>BRDA01019413.1:13167-27409 GCA_036984385.1 Crenuchus spilurus | reverse complement strand
TTCAGACATTCCTCAGAATCTCAAAAAACGGGCCAAGCGGGGGATTTACTCCTGACGACGGTTTTCGTAGGATCCGCGCTTTCAGTGTTAAACCATATAAACCAGTGTTTTAGAAGAGTTAACCAGTGACTAACCTCAAAAGTAGACAATCCAGGGGGGGCTGGCTTGGATACTTCATGACCTTTTCCATGGAAAATAATCCATAAACTTTGCAAATATCAACTCTTCACACCATCTAACATGTTCTTAAAGATGTCCTCTTCAAAATACAGCAGAGAGTTTTTAAACTGCACACTTTTAATCCATTTAATCCGTGAGTCTGTATGGAGCATCTCTCCAGCGCACCTTGCGAACTGAATTAGTTCCAGCCCATCTATCTTCTGATGGGCTCATGTTAGTTGACTGACACCTTTACCAGCCAATAGTGGACCCTTTTCCCTTTTGAACGAGCCGTCATGCGAATCGTTCAGCCAACCGGAGCCTTGGATATTTCAAGGCGTAAACAGAAAAGCTCTGTAAATGGCCGGTTTGAATCGGTATGTAAATCCATTTACGCCTAAGCTCTTATGCAAATAACGAATCTCAGTGAATCTCAGTGTTGAATAATAATGAGCTGACCTCATGTTTAGACATGGAGGTCATCATTTTGATGAAAGACTGATTCTTCAGGTCTCTCTGGGCAGTCAAAGACAAACAGCCTGAATGTGTGTGGGGGAGGGTTTGTGTGAACGTGTGCGCTCCTCTCTGGAATGTCTCTCTCTGGTGACCTCAGAGTCATATGGCTCTTTCACAGAGACGTATTATAGAAGATTTGACATTTGATTATGTTTTTGTAGTTAATATAACTATAGATTATTATTATATTATTAATAATAAATACATTAATATTTTTATTATTAATAAAAATGTAAAAATAAATACTTTTAAAAATATACTTTTACATTTTGCAACATTTTGATAATTTTAGGTAATCTAGAGTGATTTAGAGTAATTTGGGGCAATTTGGAGTAGTTTTGAACCAAAATACACATATGTGCCATTTTTGGACTTGTGTATACTTGGAGATGCCTGTCCCATTCTTTGATAAATCTTCTATAAAATTATACAGGTTATAGGTAGCTTTCTAAAATTTTGGTGGTTTGTGGACATGTAGTTAATGCAATTTTTTGAGCAGAATCAAATTGGTATCAATATGTATTGTGAAGATATTAAGATTAATGTAAAAAAAAATAGGCAATTTTCATTTAAAAAAATGGTCTATAAGAGGTTGTTTACCATTACAAAAAGTGAAAGCCAATGTTTCCATTTTTGGAACACAAGTATGTACTTTCATATGAGCCATTGAAATCCAGTGTACACTTTGTTTTTCAAATAATATTCCAAACCGAACAAAGGTACCGCAAAAATACTTGGAAAATTGCTCAACATAGCAACCGCTGAACTGGTAAAAGGGGTTTTTAAAAAGCTCTACTGGCTTAGCTTTACATACATGTTTCGTTTGTAAATGTTGCATTACTTTAGATGTTTTCATGCCCAGCACTTCATTACAAATAACACACTGAAGTTTATGTCCATGTTTGTCCTCAATGAATGAAAATCCACATTTCAAATGCTCCGGGTTATATTTGCATTTTGCCATCTTGCCTCCGAACTTCATCATAAATTTAAAGAGAAGGGTAATGGGCAAACAAATGGTGGTTACCATGGCAATGAGTATGCTGCACGGTCTGACACCTGTCTCTCTGTGACTTTTTGTTCAAGATAAATGACGAGTACATCATCAGATAAGCTTTAATTATTTTGAATTTTTTATTGTTTTAAAACGTATTTATTTTTACAAACTGTCCACGACCCACCCAGAATGTGATCCACCAGTTATAATCGCTGATTTAGAGTACCCAGTCCACCTAACCTCCATGTTTTTGGACTGTGGGAGGAAACCGGAGACCCTGGAAGAAAACCCATGCAGACATAGAAAGAACATGGAAACTCTGCTCAGATGGGGACTCTGTGTGTATGACTGTGGTGTACACAAGGAGTTATAAGGCATTGAACAACTGAGTGTGAAGAGCATTTGGGTAGATTTACTAGTATTAGATGACTTATTGGAATGGGATCTGAACATAGAGATTTATGTAGTAAAGAAAAGGGGGTGTTTTAAATGCAAAGAAAAGCAAATATGGAGGTATGTTCTTCTTACATTATATTTACTATTACTAATAATAATAAAAAATAATGCTAACAATAATATCTGTGATTGGACGCTTTAGATTTTAGGCTGGTGTCAAGGTTGTATAAGGCGCTTTATGTCAGACATGGAGATTTTTGGGGACCTGGCAACCCTGCTGTTGCTTAATGCAGATCTGCTCCTCACTGTCTATGTAAATCCACCCTTTAGTAATAATCCTGCAAAGTGCGAAAAATGTAAATTATTTATTTTTAACAAAATATGAACCATAAATGTAATAAAATTATAAAGTACAAAAGTTTTCATCCTTCATCTAAACAACTCTGATTCAATGCAATTTGTAAAACTTTATTTGAAAATGATGTATTATGTGCATGTGTGGCACAAATCGGGCAGGGTGAATGGGTCGGGTTGTGACACCCTATCTTCTTCTACGTTATCTTGGCCCTCACTCACACTCGCTAGTGACTCCTAGTGATGGGAGGTGGAAGCTCACTTGCTTGTTAGCTCGTAACTCAGATCTTGGCTTGCACCATAAAGCAAAAAATCTACAGTATACCAGCTTGTATCTCTGAAAATTTGTAAATTGGGTCACTCGTAAGTCAAGGTTCCACTGTATTTGTTTCAGTTTGATTTGATATTTGATCCTGACCTAAATCAAAATGATATTGCATGGCCTAAAGTGAAAACATTTGATAGCCTACTTATGTTTCAAGCCAGACACCCGATAGTCTACTGTGCGTTAAGACCTTCTAAACTACACGTGCATGTGAGGTTTTACAGGACTTTTATAGGTGCTAGAAATCATTGAAAGTGCTTGAATATAATGGTTTGTTGGAAAGGACTGTATAATATTGCATATAAGGATGTACAGTATGACTAGTTAAAGATGGTGCATATTGATGTATGGTGATGCATATTTGGTCACAGACTGAATATAGGAAAGATGTGATGTGTGAACTCAGATCAGTAAATGTGCCTGACCTTGCGCTCCACTGTGCCATGCTTTGCTCTTCCAAATTCAGTGATGACATCAAATCCATCATTGAGTTGTTAAATCATATTGTAATGCCAAGAATGTGGCCAAGCCACTCTGAATTATTTCAGGTGGCAATAGAAAAAACAATACTTAATTCATCTCCAGCTCCCTTGACGTAGGAGCCTGATACTGAGAGTGAGTCAGAAGCAGGTCAGCATGTATGGACAGTGGAGAGAGTGCTGTTGCTGAGGTGAGTGATGAAGGATGAATGTTGTGAATGAAATCTAAAATGCAAACTCAAATTATTATAGTAAAGTATTTATTTTGAGTGCATTGTAGTCAGTTGTGTGAACTTCATGAAAGATATTACTGATTTAAAGGCATCATCTACAGCTGAACTTTATTTTAGCTAGTATGAAAAAAGATAGGCTTATTTAATTTTAACTTTCATTTCTAGGAGCAACATTGGGAAAAGCAGTGTAAGAGGAATAGTGGAAAGAAAAACAGTGGGAGAAGGGAGATGGATGTTATTCCAAGTGGATTGTGAAAGGGGGGGTAAAAGTTGTGAAATTGTAGAAATTGTGATCTATTTTGTTTTAATAATTACATGCAGGCTGACAAAATTGACAAAAAAGTTATTTTTTGTGTCACCATTGCTTGGCAGACTGTAATTTAATGTTATGAAGGCTGCATGCCATGTCATTTTTTTATGAGGAAGCCTATCACTAAATCAGAAAAATGCTCCCTTAAATTCACTGTTGGTGGTTATCAAAATTGCACCTATTCACTGAGTAAGCTTAATATTCTTATTTTTAAACATGCAGTGACACCATTGCTTGGCACACTGGGATGTTATGTTACAAACAAAACTAAATCAAGAATACACACCATAAAAGTTAAATGCATCTTTAAAGTCATTGTTTGTGATAAATTGTGTCACATTAACATAGCCACAGCAGTGAGTTTAAAATCAGGATGATACATATATGGAGTAGTTGAAATTGTTACTGAATCAAGTGTTTACTAATGTAGGTAAAAGTAGATGTTTAACAACCTGTTAAAATACACCAGAATGCAAGAAATGGCATCTGCTTCATTCTAAAATTTATGGGGGAGAATCTGAGACTAGAGGTCTGCGGAACCCACCGCGGGACCCATCACAATACCTTGCAGCACGGGACCAAAATTAATAGTTTTTCGCGGGAGCGGGCAGTCAGCCCAGACAACGTGGGAGTGGGACTAGAGATGCACCGATCAGATATTAATATCTGTATCAGTCCCGATATTGGAAAAAATTCTAGATCGGGTATCGGTGACAATGTGACCGATCCATAAAGGCAGATCTATTCAGTCTATTTCTATGTTCTGTGCTCTGCGTGGCATCATGCACTAGCAAACTAGCTGCATACCTCAGCCAACACATTCAACAGCTACATGCAATATGTGCGCAACGATTGTTCCAAGGGGTGGCACTAAAACTTCAAGCTATAACACAACCAACTTAATCAATCACAGTCACATCCTCTACCACTGATGTTATACCAAGCATCACCATTCTCAAATGTCTTCTCTCTATGGAAACCGAGGCTAACGCTGTATTCAAAACCATGAAAATTACCCTCTTAGCAGCTGTTGACAAGCACTTTAGTACCTCTGTATGCACTTTCTACACTGCTGGACCCACAATACAAAGACAGGTAAGACTGTCTTCATATTTTAGGGCAAATTTGGGTCAATAAATTAACAGTATGGTGAAATATATTAATGTTTTTGTAAGTTATTTTTCACTCATTGTAACAAACATATAACTTTGAAAGAGCTTTGAACAGATAAATATTCACACCTTAGATACTACAAAAATAGCTTATATTTGAAATTATAAGACAACTGGTGTGTGTGTGTGTGTGTTTCAAGAAGAATACATTTGAGTTTATTTCTGAACCCAAGGTATTTTATTTTTTTCAGATTTTTCACCAGTGCACACTCTGTCAAGTGTGCAAAGGTTGCACTTGCCAAGGAGCTGGAAGAAGACTTAAGGACTACTACTGCTGATGGAGCATCCAAAGCCACCAGGAAGGGCCTCCTGAGTGGAAGGAAAAGCAGCAGCTCAAAGCAGAAGCAGCAGCACCTTCATGAAAGAATTTGACAAAATTCGGGGGGAGCGTGAGGAAGATCCAAGGGCAGCAAGCAGTTCCAGCACTGCTGTACAGTTGCATGGGTATTTTACAGAGGAAACAATTCCTGCCACAGATGACCCATACAAATAGTGAGGAATCAACCATCAGCGGTTTCCTGGCCTTGCTACCAGTGCACTTCAAGTATCTCTGTGCACCCTGCACCAGCGTTGAAAGTGAACGGCTGTTTAGCACAGTTTCCACCATCCTGGATGAGAAGAAGAAATGCTAGCTTTCTTAAGCAAAAACCTGCCAGTGATGCTTAATCCTGATCTTAAGAAGCTTGAAATATCTGCTTCATCAGGTCACTGACACAAAACTTGACAAGCAGCAACTATATCTGATTTTTTTTTACTAAACTAGCTTGTGAAGTTTTTGTTTTAAGTTGCTTTATAATGGATGTTTAGCTTCTGTTGGCACAATTGCACCAAATCATTGGAAAGAGCTGACTGCTGTTTATTTTAAATATCTGTCAATCAAGCTAGTGAAGCTATTGTTTTTTCCTCTTATTTCAGCTACTTATTTATTTTAAATTATATTTAGAATTCCTGAACCATTTCATTTCATGTTTGACCAACGTTGTGTACCTATTGTTTTTGTCAGTTTCAGGTTCTTTTGTATTATTTATTTTACATTTTATGTTATACTCATAATTGCACTGAATGAACAAATGCAAGTTGTGTTGTTTTTACATGTTATTATGTGTCTTTAAGTGTGCTGTACTGGTGCAGAATTTTCAATAAATTTGTGATTAAAAAAACTAAACAAAACAAATGTTTTAAGATGATTCAGCACTGTTTTTCTCTATCAGATCGGTATTGGATCAGTATCAGTCAATAGTAAGCCTCAGATATCTGTATCGGAAGTGAAAAACGTGGATCGGCGCATCGCTAAACTGGACCAGATATACTGTACATATCGAAAAATCCTGCAAATTAATAAATAGTCTAGAAAATGATGATAATCATGCAGAGATTACCTGCATAATGAACATAAACACAACTCATCAGTCAGTAAAACAGTCATAAACTCAAAATACTGGTGGAGTGTCACGTGATTATGAGTGTCTCTCTCTCTCTCTGTGGTGCTGTAATAAGTAACTTAAACCAAAGTAATATTTTGCTGTTGTAATAAAAATGTAAGTTTTAAGATCTGTATAGTTAATCTGATTCATGTGAGGATCGGGGCAGTACTAGAGACTGTTCACGTGCCCCCCACACACACCGGATGACAAGCTAAACTCAACTCTCTCTCGCATGCGCAAATGCCCCCCCGTGAGAACTGCAGGCAGGAGCAGGCAGACATGTTTACGTGGCGGGTGGGAGCAGGACCAAATATGATGATTTTCTTGTGGGAGCGGGCAGGAGCAGGACGAAAACATGCGGGAGCGGGACTAACAATTCAGTCCCACGCAGACCTCTACCTCAGACCCCCCACCGAGTGTGTCCCTCCAACATTACAAATGTTTTTGACGCCCCTGACTGAAAGCCCAGTACTGCCATCACTGCTGCAAACATCACAATCAATGCATGATGACCTGGGTAAAGTTGACATGTGATAACCTTACCTCGTCAAAGCAATGGTGTCTCAACACTGGGGTCTACCTCTCCTCACCCCTTGTGGATTTGACACCACCCTGTAACGTCTGTCTCCTTTCATGAGTTTACTTTTACTCTACCTTTCATCATATCTACAGTAAACTATAATGTGCTTTTGCAAAATTTTATTTTGTCATTAGCTTTAATCAGTCAGTTTGTGTCAATTATTGTTAGAATTTCTATTGGTGCTTTTTCTCCATAGCTGATTTATTCTGACCATAGGGCTATTACATATTCTGATATTATATTCATCCCATTTCTCTTTCAATCATCCAGACTCACATTCACTCTTGCTCCTTCCCTTTCATCCTTCTTCATTGTCATGCCTTCAGAATGTTATTGTACTCCACTGAGCTGAAACTTTACAAGCACTTGCCTAATATGCTTGTTGATCAAGTCAGTTCTGTCTCACTGATGCATAGACTCTACATAGACTCCTGGTACTCTGGGATTTCTGGTAAAAGGCACAGTGGCTTAGTGGTTAGCACGTTCGCCCCTCAGCGCTGAGGTCTTGGGTTCGAGTCCGCATCTGAGCGGAGTTTCCATGTTCTCCCCATGTCTGCGTGGGTTTCCTCCGGGGACTCCGGTTTCCTCCCACAGTCCAAAAACATGGAGATCAGGTGGATTGGATACTCTAAAAAAATTACCCTGGTGTGTATGAATGAATGTATGTATGTATGTATGTATGTATGCCCAGATATGGTTGGCACTCTGTCCTGGGTGATCCTCCTAGTGCTCGATGCAGTCCTCCAGGTGGACGGTCGCTTCCGGTTGAGAGTACGCTGTGCGCGATTGGCTGCCGCTTCTCACCGGTGTGTGTAAATGGAGTGTGTTGATTGTAAAGCGTCCTTGCGTGTCTAGAAAGGCGCTATATAAGTATAATGTGTAAAAGGCCAATAGCAACAAATCCTTTTTCGTCTTGTAAGTTGCAATATGGAGCCATCACTGGTTAAACTTAATATTCCAGCATGTCTCATGGATGTGTAATTGATTTAAAATTTGGGGACTTTGGAGGCAAAGTCACCAACACTTAAATTCTTGAAATCATTTCAGAATGAATGCAAGTTCAAATTCAAGAGGTTTTTACTGTAATTTCAGCTATATACAGTACATAATTACATGAAACAACGGTCATCCAGGACCAGATACAACACAGAACACAAGGTATTGACAACATACAATGCACATGCAGTGCGGCAAGATACATTATCCTATTGAAAAATACCACAGCAATCAAAGAATATCATTGCCATAATGAATGTGTAGCACAATCTGATGAACTATGAATGTCCAGACCCAGGGACGCCCACCAGAACATTGCCCAGATCATTACTCTCTATGCACCTGATTTTCTTCCCACAATGCATCTTGGTTATATCAATTCCCCTGTAAAACTGGGCACATACCAGGCTGTATGATGTAAACTTGTAGATGGAAACAAAGTTCAGGACTCCACTGCTCCAAAGAAAGGTTCTAATGCTCACTTTGATGTCTTTTGATGGTAGACAACTCATACATAGCAGGGTGCAATTGGATATCCAACACATTCACTGATTCTGGATTATGATTTATCCTTTCTAAGGCTAATGTCACTAGATAATCACCATTTCTGACCAGGAACACACACACTTGCTGCCATTTCAGAGATTCTATGACCCAGTCTTCTAAACATAACCCAACATTAGTGACCGATGACAATATTTTACCTCACTAGTATAGACATAGTGACATGCAAACGCTTGGGCACCCCTGTTTGATTTTTGCTTATTCTTCCTCATAAAAGGCTTCTAGTTCTGTATGATCCTTTGGCTGTCCTACATAGACTCTTTTGAGGTATTTTGATGATGATGATGTTTAAGTCAGATGATTGTGAAGGCCATGGAGGTAGTCCATTGTGGATTTTCATTGTGGATATCTGTATCTGTTCAACCATCTAAATTATCTGTATCCGTATTTGTACTTGGAGTGGGCAAGGCCTAAACCAGAATTGGGCATGGTTTAAACAGAAGTGGGTGGAGCTTAAATTGGTACATTATTTTGAGGCTGAAATTGATATAGGTTGATCAGAAGCTGTTATATGTATTGTTTATTTGAAAACAATTTACATATATTTATTTAAACTATTTATTATATCACCAGCCAAACTAAGAGCAGATGGTTAAAATAAATAAATAAATAAACCTGACCAGAGTGGAGGCAGTGACTGACATGACATGAGCTGTTTTCAGCTCTGTCTTGTCAAATGCACTGTGTATGTTACAAAACCAGTTCACCAAGTAACTTTAAATATCATACAATCTGAAATAGAGGGGAGCTGAAGAAAACCTAAGGAGTTACTGAACAGAGCAGTGAGCTCTAGTGAAGCCAAACACAGAGAAATCAGTCACTGTGTGTGTGTCACTGTCTGACTGTGTGTGCGAGAGTGAAGCACAGCTCTGCTCTGGCTGCAGACTCAGAGACGTATCTCTGAAGGGAGGGGTGGGCGCTCTGTGTGACTAGCCAATCACAGATTGTGAGGACACCCAATGATGATTTTCCTTCAGCACTAGCACGGATATTGATGAGTTTTACTCGTTTAATGATCATACTCGTTAAAAACGCTTTATCCATACCGGATACTCGTCTGAAACCTCGTGACACTAGGAACTGATGCATGACTAAATCTTTGCGGTGGGTTAGTGACACATGACAGCAACAACAGTACAGTACAGTTTTAGTGCTAACCAGCTCTCCGTTTAGCTTACACTTGTGGAGTACACCATAGTCAGGTCGGATCAAGATCTGATCAATTTCTCACCAGAAGCGAACTGCTCCAGAGTTTGTTTGGGACCGGACCGAGACCACCTCCTCTCATGGGTCTCGGTACAGTTTATTTTATCTGCACCTGAGTTTGATTACTGTTTTAACAAATTTCAAAATGAACCACACCAAGGGAGCAAACAAACCAGTCCATTTTAACTGGACCAAATAGTGCTGGTGTGAAAATGCCCTTAAGCTGAATATTTATAATATTCAGGACAGGGGTTTTCTACTGAGTCTTTCAATAAGGTAATTTGTAATGAACTGCTGAATCTTCCTGAAGGCTGATTATGGCTGATGATTGTCAGGATAAGATTTGAAGAGTCAGGATTCATGAAGCTTAGAAATCTGCATCACCGGATATTTCTTTATCATTACTGTGAACAAGCCATAGCTATGAAGCTACTAAAAGCCTTGAGGAAACATGATATACCAAATCCCTTGAGGTGCCCAAAGTTTTATTAAAAATAATGTTTAATCTTTAACTTTTGACCTCTTGGAGATCATTTTAGTACATTCACTTACAACCACTTTTGGATTGTCTTCATGTCTTCATGTAAATTACAAAATTCAATTAATCTAAACCTGCTGGTAAACTGTTTTGAGAGTTTGTTTTATTTAGTAATAGCTTCTTTGCCAAAAGAGGATATTCATTTGTTAAGGGACAGTTCTTAGCCACAAACACATAACATCATGTATTGAGCTATTGTTATTTAAATTAGGAGGCGTGATCATTTATGAAACCATATAAATAGATGTGCAGCTACCTCTAGCCATAACATTTTTGACCATACACTTGTACTCTTAACATTTCACTGTTCTCCTCACTGTTTTTCAGGAAGTTCTGCTTACATTTTTAACATTGTCTAAATGTTGGATGTTATGGAGGTTAACCAAACTGATTTCTGCCTGCACTTTTCCTGTCAACAGAAGTCTGTATCTACTGTGTATGTGTTATTGTATGTGTCTGCAGCTGCTGTTGTTCTGCTAACAGTGTTTGGAAATCTTCTCATCATCATCTCTGTTTGTCACTTTAAGCAGCTCCACACACCAACTAACATGCTCATCCTCTCTCTGGCTGTGTCTGATTTCCTGGTGGGAGCTCTCGTGATGCCAACAGCATTTGTATGGATGATTGAATCATGTTGGATTTTTAGTTCAGTTTACTGTGTATTTTCTATATTTTTCTCCTGTTTTCTCACAGGCATATCAATACTGAATGTTGCTCTCATCGCAGTAGATCGATACTTTGCTCTCTCTAATCCTTTTCTCTACACTAAGGTAGTCTCTCAAAGCACCATGTGTATTGTAGTTTTATGTAACTGGTTGCTTTTGATGTTTTACCAGTTAGCACTTCAGTACTTCAATGGGTTCTTCACTGGTCAGGTAATGTGTCACAGAGCCTGTATTTTATTGTATGATGAGGTCTCTGCTCTGCTTGACCTTTTTATCAAATTAGTTTTTCCATGTGCCATTATAATCATTCTATATTTCAGAGTTTTTATTATTGCACAGAAACATGCTACTGCTATCAGAGACCTCAATATTCATACTAGGACATCTAAGAACATGACAAATATGAAATCAGAGAGAAAAGCAGCTAAAGTACTCGGCATTATAGTGTCTGTGTTTTTGATTTGTTTATTTCCATATTTTGTTTACTGTGTATTAGTTAATGCAGTACAAATTCAAGAAGACTCCATTCAAAAGGTCCTAGTCCTCCTTTATCTTAATTCTGCCATTAATCCAGTTATTTATGCTTTGTTCTATCCTTGGTTTAGGAAGTGCATTAGAATAACTTTAACTCTTCAAATATTCAACACAGCATCTACACTGATAAATGTTCTTGGATGACCGTGAAATGGGTACCATTGGCACAGAACCTCAGATTTGTGTATACATTTTCCATAGTGGTACAATGCCAAGAGGTATATAAGGCAGTTCTGTAAGGGGGTGCCATAACATGTAAGATGCTTTGTATTCAAGTATTTCAACAAAATTAAAAATATATCAACAACCAGCACAAATGAAAATTTATGTAAGAAAATTATGCAATATATGTCATTCAAATATGGGCCACATCTGGCTTACAGACCTGGCCCACATAATGGCATGAATGACTGCCCAGAATTACACCAGATACTGTATATAAAGTTTTACTCCAGTCATTCATTGTGATATGTGTACCAGATGTGCATGCTGAATGTGGGCCAGGTTTGGATCCTTTTTTGGTAACTAGGTTGTGTACACTTCTCTTTTACCAAAGCTGTGGTTAGTTGAAAACAGAATGGACTTGGTGTTACAGTTGCTAAAAATCATATAATTATAATTCTGTTGGAATCAGATACACTTTCCAAACCTATGTTTTGTTATATATTTTTTTGTTTTAGTGCATATGAGTGTCACCACATAACTTGCTTTATTCACCTTCCACAATAATCACCTGAAATTAGTCTCGGAGCTATTTTGAATCACTCTGCAATTTTCATTTTTAACACTTCATTTTATGAAGCTTGACATTTTCATTGAGCACTTTCATTTGGTTGAATATTATTTGACAGGAACTGTTGATAGATTTTGTAAATATGATATCTGCTTCTTTTTTGTGACTTCTCAACAGTACCACTTCCACTAAGAAATATTGAAGCATTTGTATTTACAGGTTCCCATTTTCTGTAAGACTTTTCTCAGACTTCTAGGCAAATGATGTTTGTTTCTTAATTTTGATTTGGACAAAGTGTCTGAATAGTCACTATGTTTCAAGTGACCAACTCTGATTTTAATGAAGAAGGCAAAGGAGCTAGATCTAGGACAGTACAGAAATATAATCAACATGTATAATTCTTAGTTTATTCTGTTTTATTTAAGAGCATATTCCTGTCAGTGTTTTGAAGTACATTGTTTAAAACAACTGAAGGAACACGTCATATTATAACACCAGCTCAATTAAATGTCAGGAATATCAATCTGCCCAGTTAGGAAGCATAAGCAATTGTGATCAATTTCATATACTTTGGTCCAAATGAAAGTGCACTGGAGAGATAACAGAAAGACAACCCATAAAAGCTTTTGCAAGAGGTGGCAATGAATAATTACTTTGTCCTTAACTTTCCTGGCTGCTAGTATCCTTGTAACTATTGGTAGCATGAAGTATCTGCAGCTCATTTAGGATGCACAGGTAGTACAGCTCCTCCAGGATGGAATGTCCATACATGCCATCACAAGGTTTGCTATGTCTCCCAGGACAGTCTCAAGAGTATGGAGGAAATACCAGGACAAAGGTTGTTACCTGAGTAGAACTGAACAGGGCTGTAGAAGCACATCAACCCAGCAGCAGGACCAGTATCTGCTCCTTTGTGCAGAACATGAGGGGCACTACCACAGTCCAACAAAACTAAATTTCAGTGGGACACTTATGTATATCTTTCTGACAGAAATTAAAACACTGGTTTAAGTTCTGTCATTAGACTCTATGCTACATCATTCATTCATTCATTCATTCATTCATTCACCAACCTTACCAGTCAAAACCATCCATCTGCATATATAAAGAATTAACCAACATGGCCCTTGGAGTGGTTCCGCAAGCTTTTCAGCAGCTCCAGCACTCCTGTTGAGACTGACCTGCCCCATGATGACCTTCTCCTCCTGTCCACTGACATGCTCAGTGACATTCCTCTCACTGGCCTGACTATTGCTGACCTGACTCCTTCCACCTCTGCCAAGCCTTTGCTGAAGTCCTCCTGTCCTGGGTGTAATGCTTAATGGCCTGCTCACTCTGGCTTGCCTTCTGCTGTCTGCTAAGGCCATGCTGTTCCAGGTCCTCAACTGCTCCAGCTTCTCCAGGGTCTCTTGGTCTTGATGAAGGATCTTGATGCCAGGATGGCTGCCCTGGAGGGTTGTGGACTTGCTGTTTTTTCATCAACTCCATTGCCTGACCCTTCTATGTCTGTTGCTGCTTCCGCTTCTGCATTGGATTTTCCCTCAACTGCTGTTCTGTTCAATCTCACTACTGTTTTGCTGGCAATCACTTTAGAAAGGCAGTTTGTTTCTCCTGCTGCTGCCATTGATTCACCCTGTCTGCAATCAGACATTGTTGCCACCAGATGGTAAACTGCAGGGACATGTCTGTTTTCATTAAGACTTTGGACTGTAGGTTACAGTGTAATCTCTCATTTGGGGATTTTGTTATTGCTTATGGCCATGAGAAACACAAATGGCATAGAGAAAGTTGCAGTGTCCCCCTAAATGCCTAATTGTACAAATTGTACCTGATAGTTGTAGGTAGTGTGTTATGGGGAAAAGACTGGTCCCACCATGCGCGTAATTTGCGGGGGGGATAGGGGGGTTATGACCCCCCCCAATAATCTGATCCAATCACTATTACACCCCCAATAAAGTCACATAATTTCAATTTACAAAAACATCTTTCATGAATAACTTGTTAATTTTCTTTATTCATGATCAATTTTGGGTAAAATACTTTAATACACTGAAATAACCC
>BRDA01019413.1:0-13157 GCA_036984385.1 Crenuchus spilurus | reverse complement strand
GCCAAATTGGGCTTGTTTGAAAATCCAGTCGCGGGTGAAAATTCAAGCGTGTCAGCCTGCGTTTTTTTTTTGGCTACTTATAAAAATGACCGCAGCTGCCAAAAAACAACAAGAAAAGTGGGTGTTGGAAGATTAAATGCAACAATACGAACGAGGAGAACATAACGACATAAGGAAGTACAGCCTGAAAAGGAGAGAGAGAGAGAAAGAGAGAGAGAGAGACAGAGCAAGAGAGAGAGACAGATCCTTTTTTTTTTGCTAATTATGTTACTATTAAATATTCTTGACTGGGATATAAAACTGTTATAAAAGAATTAATAAACACTAATGTTACCATATTATTAATGACCGATAAAAAATCCCTTATAAACAAAATACTAAGTCGTACTCGTAGTTGTTTTGCCATTTGCTGCAAACGTGTGACAGACATATTTTGGGCTAGTTTAAGCTTCTGAAGGGCGGGTTTTAGTCTGACTTTGGACTGGATATTTTTTGCTGGACCTGGCAACCCTGACCGTTTGCTTGCTTTTGCAAGCAGCTGCTGGGGGAGTGGGTGTCCTAAGAAAAAATGAAAAGAGCATCAAAAAGTGGACAAAAAACATTTTTTCATTGTTGGTCGACAACACCGCCTTGTAAAAAGCGGAAAAATCTAAATGAGGTAAATGTATATGTATTGTTAGCTGATGACTGAATAACTATGCCGCTGTGTATCAGACACACTATGAATAAACGTTCAGGTATTTTAGCTAGCTCCGTTAGTTACCTCCGCATTTCTTAATTGTCTTAAAAGGTGCAGAGTAAATACAAAGAAAGTTAAATAAATACATAGTAAAAGCATTACAATGTATTTCTAATACGGTTAACCCAAAATTTCCTGAATTCTTTTAGAAAAGTAAATGATTTAATAAATAAATAAATAGGCAGACAGCTCAACCCCCCCAATGTTGGACTCAAAGTTACGCCGTTGGGTCCCACAGATACATTTTTGGCGATAATGAGGCTGTTGTTATAATAATTAACAAAATATCCTCTCACTGTCCTTTGATGATGTCTTTATTGGGACGTTTAACATGGCAGTCAATGATATTTAATTTTAAAATTACAGCTGAATATATTCTAGGCCACAGAAATTCAATTGCATTTGCTGACTTTCTTGCACATTTTCGTACCAGTCTAACTTATGCAATCTGCACCAGGATCTCAGGAGGATTTCCAACCTCACACTCTCCCTACATTATTTTCATTTACAACTCAAACATACGAAATCTGTTCACATCAATTCCAGCATTTCCATTAAAATTTGTAGACAGAAAAATGCCTCATATGCCTCTATGACTAACTATCTTGAAATGTGTCCTTCTAAACCAAACACTCTTTTTTTCATGTTATCTAATGGTATGCCAATGTCAAAGCAATGGTTAAACTCACATCAAGTAATTTGGCCTCAATACTTTTCTTTACCTTCAGAATAGGAGCTGCTATGACTGCAGCATGGCATAGTTTGCCAATCTCTATCATCTAGCTGTTTGCCTGATGGTCATCCTCAACACCAGAGTCATACATAAGAACAGATTAATGAGCCATCAAGCTTGCACAGCAAGTGCTTGCAGTCAAATTGGAGGCCTGATTAGACTTTCTTGCAATCTTATGAGCAGTGGCCTGTGTGCTCTAACTTTCCTGTTAACTGCCATCTCTTAATTACATTATGAACTGAGAAAACAGCCTAAAACACTTTGCATTGTTCTTAAAGCCTTCTCCTGTTTTGCTGGCATCAAGTATTTTAATTTCAGAGTGCTCTACATCTGCTTATAGGAGATCATGGCTGATGAAGATTTTTTTAAATATAATTTTGTTTCTAGTATTTTTGTCAATTTTTCCCCCTCCCAGTGTAGTAGTAGCCAGTTAACCCATTCCATCTGCTAGGGGGCCTCCCCATCACTTTGCAGTGTCCATCACTTTAGGAGGGTGAAGACAAGTACAAGTCTCCTCTGATGCATGTGAAGCCGGCAACCTCCTCTTTTTGAACTACTGCTGATACACCGTCACTGGGAAGCCAGTACGCTCTGAGGAAAGAGCAGGATCCCTAGCTTTGATGGACAGATCAGTAAATGCCTGAGCCAGCAGACATTGTATTGTGAAAGTGAAGGGGGGAGAGTGCCATCTACCTGCCCAGAGAGAGCACAGGCAATTTTTGTGATGGTGATGTCGATGGCGAACAGCATGACCCAGATTCGAACTCACAATCCTCTGCTCATAGTGTCAGCGTCTTAGCCTGCTGAGCCACTCAAGGCCCAAGTTATGGTAATGATTGATAAAAAAAGATCTCAATTTCCATGAGTTTTGTTGAAAATAATGTTTCATCTTTAACTTTTTTGGAGATCATTTCATTACATTAACTTACAACCACTTAGGGTACAATTTGCAGTTCTTAGCCACCAATGCATGACATCTTGTATTGAGTTATTATTTAAATTAGGAGGCGTGATCATTTATGAAACCATACAAATAGATGTGCAGCTACCTCAAGCCATAACATTTTTTACCATAGACTTGGACATTTCTAACAATTTACTGTTCTTCTCATTATTTCTCAGGAAGTTCTGCTTACATTTTTAACATTGTCTAAATGTTGGATGTTATGGAGGTTAACCAAACTGATTTCTGCCTGCACTTTTCCTGTCAACAGAAGTCTGTATCTACTGTGTATGTGTTATTGTATGTGTCTGCAGCTGCTGTTGTTCTGCTAACAGTGTTTGGAAACCTGCTCATCATAATCTCTGTTTCTCACTTCAAGCAGCTCCACACACCAACTAACATGCTCATCCTCTCTCTGGCTGTGTCTGATTTCCTGGTGGGAGCTCTTGTGATGCCGCCGGCATTAATGTGGATGATCGAATCATGTTGGATTTTCAGTTCAGTTTACTGTGTATTTTCTATATTCTTCTCCTGTTTTCTCACAGGCATATCAATACTGAATGTTGCTCTCATTGCAGTAGATCGATACTTTGCTCTCTCTAATCCTTTTCTCTACACTAAGGTAGTCTCTCAAAGCACCATGTGTATTGTAGTTTTATGTAACTGGTGTCTTTTGCTGTTTTATGAATTAGCACTTCAGTACTTCAATGGGTTTTTTGCTGGTCAAGTATTGTGTCCCAGAGACTGTATTTTATTGTATGATGAGGTCTCTGCTCTGCTTGACCTTTTTATCAAATTAGTTTTTCCATGTGCCATTATAATCATTCTATATTTCAGAGTTTTTATTATTGCACAGAAACATGCTACTGCTATCAGAGACCTCAATATTAATACTAGGACATCTAAGAACATGACAAATATGAAATCAGAAAGAAAAGCAGCTAAAATACTCGGCATTATAGTGTCTGTGTTTTTGATTTGTTTATTTCCATATTTCGTTTACTGTGTATTAGTTAATGCAGTACAAATTCAAGAAGACTCACTTCAAAACGTCCTAGTCCTCCTTTATCTTAATTCTGCCATTAATCCAGTTATTTATGCTTTGTTCTATCCTTGGTTTAGGAAGTGCATTAGAATAACTTTAACTCTTCAAATATTCAACACAGCTTCTACACTGATAAATGTTCTTGGATGACTGTGAAATGGGTACCATTGGCACAGAACCTCAGATTTGTGTAAAAATTCTCAGTAGTGATACAGTGCCTAGAGGTTTATAGGACAGTTCTGTAGGGGTGTGCCATAACATGTAAGATGTTTTGTATTTCACCAAGATGAAAAAAATTATATCAACAAGCAGCACAGATAAAAATGTAAATTTTATGTTCAGCACTTACCAGCCAGCACTGTTGATATGGCCCAAATATGGGCCACATTTACTATGCAAACCTGGCTCATATAATGACATGAATGACTACTCAAAATTGGATCAGATACTGTATTTAAAGTTTTGCTCCAGTGTTATTGTGGTATGTGGGCCAGATCTGTATGCTGAATTTTGGCCCGTTTTGGGTTATATTTTACTGGCTAATTTGTGTACACTTCTTATTCTTATACCATAGCTGTGGTTAATTGAACACAGAATGGACTTGGTGTTACTGTCAATAAAAATCATATCATTATAATTCTGTTTGAATCAGAATTATGATCAGAATCACACTTTCCAAACCTACGTTTTGTTATCAGTGTTTCCATTATGTCAGAGCATTATGCTTATTTTTTTTGTGATTATGAGTTATGTTTTGCCCTCTGTTTAATGGTTCAATAAACCTGCTGACATTGACTTGCGCTGCTCTGTTTATTTTGCTGTGAGGAGTGGCGAAAATGGAGAACAGAGACGATGAATATATAAAAGAGACTTTACTTTTGGATTCAGATTCACAGAAAGGGCAATAAACCAGTACAGAAGCATCCGAAGGGCTAGACAAAAACAGAGTCATTGAAAGCAAAGCAGGGTTGGGATCAAACAATATAAAGTCAAAATCACGAGGCAAAAACAAGGTCGAGAAAAGACAAAAACAAGGTCGGTACATGGAAGGCAATAAACTGGGAGAGCGCTCGGTAAGTCACCAAGTGGCATTACTTCACAAGGTCTCTGAGGGTTGAAGGGAATATAAAGGGTGAAGTTGATGAAGATCAGGTGAGTTCAATATTCAGGTGAGTGTGACCTTTGGACTCTCCTGTGCATGGGTGTGGTAGTTTGTGTGTGGAGTGGTGGTTGATGGGGATTGGAGTTTGTGTTGTGAGCTCTCGTCCTGACATTTGCCATCCTCAGACTCCACACACATGTCATGTGAGCTCTAATGTGACGCCCATACAGTGACCCTGTTGGCCAGAATGTTACATCTCCCTTCTAAAAACAGAGTTACTCATTATCACACAGAATAGTCATTATGTAGGTTCACTTTTTATGCAACCAATTTAAACAGGTAAGTTAATTTTATTTCTTTTCCTTTTTTTCAGGTACATGCAGGTATTTTTGAACAAGTACGTACAGGTAAGTTTATTTAGGGCAGTGATCCACCTACACTTGTGGTGTAACCAGATGACTGTCTGGCTGCGGTTGGTCCATGGGCTTAGGGTGTGGTGGCTGTGTGTTATTAATGTGTGGTGTTTGGTCTTTTCTTGCTTTTGTGGAGTGTCTGTCCTTTTGTTGTTTGGATGTGGCAGCTCCTTTGTGTGTCCGCCAGCTGTGTCACTGTTGCAGCTTTCCAAGATCTGTCTTCCTATTGTAAATGAACAGGTGTGCAGACACATTGCTGGCAGTGCTGGCATACCTGTCTCCTTTTGCGTACAGCTTCCTGATGTGGCTGCAGCTGATTTGCAGTCATTGGAAGTACTGAATAGAGTACGGCTCATCAGGAGCTGTTCAGGTTGTCCACTGGGGTGTTTGTTTCCAGATTTAGCCTTCTCCAGGATCTGGTTTGCCATCTGGACTGTTCTTTTGGTGTGGCCATTGCTCTGTGGGTAGTGCAGGCTTATGGTGATGTGTTTGAAGTCCCATGCTTCTGTTAAAAGGTGGAACTTAGTTGAACTGTATCACAGCCCATTATAACTGATCATTGTCTCTGCGATGCCATGGCGCATGACTGCTGCTTTGAGCTTTGTGATGACTGCTGATGATGTGCAGCTGGTGATTTTCTCCATCTCAAAATATCTGCTAAAGTAGTCTATGCTGATTATGAAGTCCTGCGAATTCCATGTGAACGTGTTGGTCCTTTCAACCTGCCATGGTCTCTCAAGTATGGCATATGAGAAGAGTGGCTTTTTGATGTTGGAGCTGTATTGTTTCTGGCATATGTCACATTGTTTCTATCTGTTTCCCCATCAGAAAAGAATGTTGTAGGCACAAGTCTTGTTTTTCGTGACACCAATTCAGGGGTGGATTTAGAAGTTCTGGGGCCCCAAGCAATGTCATGTCTGGGGGCCCTGATCAAATAGATTCTTTTTTATGGTTATGGTGCGGTACAGGCTTAAACATAAATGTAATTATTATTATTGTTTATTCATAAATATTAATTATTATACATACATTTTAAACATTACTTAAACATTATTATCAATATTTTATTAGGAAGTACTAGTTACTATTAATAATATACTAATAATAACTATTAAAATATTATTATTATTATTATTATTATTATTATTATTATTATTAAAATAATATTAATCATTAATTAAATATTTATTATTAAATATTGATAAACTGTTAAAATCATGTAATATAAAATTATCACCCAATTCTGTGTTACACCTTGATAATCAACTTCACTCCAATTCATTAACACCAATGTTACACTTATGTTTGGTCTGTATGGTCAATAGACATCATTTACACATTTACACATTTTTGAGTAAAAATAAGCAGAAATTCTGAATTATTTTGATAAAGGTTAAACTTAGAGGCATGTAAATGGATGACTTATCACAGACTAGTATAGGAGCGCACACATACGCACGCACACACACAGAGAGAGAGAGAGAGAGAGAGAGAGAGAGAGGGAGGGAGAAGCAGGTGAACACGGACTACAGGCCAAATCAAGACCGCAACCCTGATAAAGATTAATATATTAAGTGCTGGTTGCAGCATTTATGTGCAAAGTGGCAATGCAGGTAGTGTGTAGTTGTTTTGTTTTAAAGTGCAGAGAGGTAGAGACCAGAGGCTGTAGAGTTCTGTGTAATTAATGTCAACTGTTCAGGAGAGTGATGGCATGTGGGAAGAAGCTTTTCTGTAGCCTGGTCATCCTGTCCCTCATTTGGCTCAAACACCATCCTGAGGGAAGGTGCTGAAACAGGTGATGTCCTGGGTGTGAGGGGTAAGAGATGATTTTCTCTGCACGATTCCTGGTTCTGGAGCTGTGCAGATCCAGCAGTGTGGGTAGCTTAACACCAATAGTCTTTTCAGCAGACCTGATGATGTGCTGCAGTCTGTGAATGTCCTGTTTGGTGGCTGACCTGCCCCACACTGTGATGAATATGGTGATGAAAGATTCTATGATGGCTGTGTAGAACTGCATCATCAGCACCTGGGGGAGGTTGAACTTCCTCAGCTAATGCAGGAAGTACATCCTCTGCTGGGCTCGCTTGGTGATGGCACTGATGTTGCTGTCCCACTTCACGTCTCTGGTGATTATGGTGCCCAGGAACTTGCAGGACTCCACAGTCATCACAGTTCTGTCAGAGATGGTGAGTACTGGCAGTGTTGAGGGATATCTCCTGAAATCCCCTATCATCTCCACTGTTTTGGCTTTATTCAGCTCCAGGTTATTTTGGTTGCTCCAGTGGACCACCTGTTCAACCTCCCATCTGTAAGCAGACTCATCACCGTCATGTATGAGGCCAATGATGGTGGTGTCATCTGCAAACTTCAGGATTTTGACAGAGGGGTCTGTGGAGGAGCAGTCGTTGGTGTACAGGGAGAAGAGCAGTGGGGAGAGTACACAGCCCTGTGGAGCACCTGTACTGGTGATCAGGGTTCCGGAGGTGAACTTCCCCAACCTCACCTGCTACTCCCTGCCAGTGAGAAAGCTGGTGATCCACTGGCAGGTGGGGGCTGACATGCTGAGCTGAAGTAGTTTGCTGTGTAGTCTACCTGGAATGATGGTGTTAAAGGCTGAGCTGAAATCCAAGAACAGGATCCTTGCATATGTTCTTGGGTGGTCAAGATGTTGGAGGGTGAGATGGAGCCCCATGTTTACTGCATCATCCACTGATCTGTTGGCTCTGTAGGCAAATTGCAGTGGATCTAACAGGGGGTTAGTGATGTCCTTCAGGTGAGTGAGAACCAGTCTCTTGAAGGATTTCATGACTACAGAGGTTGAGGTGATGGGTCTGTAGTCCTTCAGTCCTGTGAATAACAGCCCCATACCAAATCAAAGCTTGAGGATGTTTCATGGACTTGATGTTTCCCTTTTAGAGATCTTCCAGGAAGGTGGCCAAGTGAGGATTACATCTTTGCTAACCTTGCAGCTCTGAGAATTACCCCAGAGGAGTGGTATGGTAATAGCCTCTCAGCTCAGTACTCTACAGGACCAGTAACTGGAACCTATGTGATTATCTTGCTTTCCACTTCAAGTCAAAGGTGAAGCTGTAGGTTACAGCCTCAGGTGCAGTCCTCAAGCTCAGTCCTCAAGCCCAGTCCTCATACTCATTCCTCATGCTCAATCCTCATGGTACATTCTTGAGCTCAATCCTTGAGCTCAGACCTCCAGGACCCAGGCCTCAAGCTCTAGCCCCAACCTCAAACCCTATGCTCACTGCTTAAGGAGGTTAGCTGGTTATCAGAATGTGTTCTAGTCAGTTTGAATGTCATAGTATGTTTGAGTTAGCGTAGGTTGTTTCCCTCACTACTTGTTAGGAGTCAGCTTTACTCATTGTCAGGTTAGAGCATACCTCATGGTCATAGTCTGTCCTTGAAAGTAACATAACCATAGTCTGCTAATATCATTATCTATCCTTGAAAGTCTCTGGTATAGCATGTCAAGTGATACAGTCAGTCCATGTCCAGTCTTTTGTATATCTGTCAACATAACTTGTCCTTGTCCAGTCCCTTATGTAGCCTGTCCTTTTCCAGCCCATTATGTAGCCTGTCCATGTTCATTCCCTTCTATGGCCTGTCCATGTCCTGTCCCTTACAGGGTTGGTCCATATCACCTGTACTGCCATTCCTTATCCTGGACACCTACTTCAGCTAGACCAACAGGAAAGACTGTCAACCCTGTGTATTGTTTCATGATCTTTGTTAATAAAGCTCTCAGGCATGGATCCTATCTTTCTCTCCTGGTAGTTCATGACAATTGTTTTTCTTCAATCCCATTTGATGAAAGTGCTGACTCCACCAACATGGATTGATGATAACACATTTCAGAAGAGCTCCTCAATTTAAGGAGACTCACAGGTACAACAACAGGAAATGACATTTTTGAGGCTGTCATTTGCCACCAAAAATATGAATATGAAAGTTGTGAGGTCACCATTGATTGAGCTCCAGTCATGATGGAATGGCTTCCATGGTCTGCAGATAAGTTTGTGAGACTGGAGGTGAGGCTGTGAAGTTGCACTACATTATACATCAGACAGCACTCTGCACCAGAGTCACCAAACTGGGTAAGTCCACAAAATTATTTGTAAGTGATCAGATCAGATTTACATTTCCACACTTCACAAACATATCTGTCTGTGGAAATGAGGAATGCATCCGTAACTATAGCTACACTGGTGACATGGCTTCAGAGATACCAGGTTCACAGTTTTTTTGAAAAAAAAAATGCAGTTGTGAGTAAATTTTCTGAGTGAATGGAGTTTTGGTTATTGGACTGCTTTAAAAATGTACCACGACCACAAAAAAACACATAGTACTGCTATAGAGCTACGGGTCTGTGGCTTGTGACTGCACATACTTTTTCTGGCCCTCAACAAGAAAAGTTTGGACACCACTGTCTTAAAACCTTCTTATCAATTAGTTTCAATTATTTTAATTTTCAGAATGTTCTGCAGCTGCCTAGAGGATATCATGGCTGATTATTGTTAGGATGAGATTTGAGGAGTCAGTTTTCATGAAGTTTTGTAAATCTTTATCACCGGACATTTCTTAATCATTAATGTAGCCAAGCCATAGCTATGACAAAATGATTCCTTAAAAGAGATCTCAAATTCCATGAGGTGCCCAAAGTTTTGTTGAAAATAATGTTTCAACTTTTGATCTTTTGGAGATCCACTAAGTATTGCCTTAATGTTTGAATGTCTTAATGTAAATTGAATTGCAGAAATCAATAAATCTAAAGATTAAACCTGCTTGTAAACTGTTTTGAGAGATTGTTTTATTTAGTAATAGTTTCTCTGCCAAAATTCATTCACTCATTTCAGGAATGGTTTGCAGTTCTTAGTCACCAACACATGACATCATGTATTGAGTTATTATTTAAATTAGGAGGTGTGATCATTTATGAAACCATACAAATAGATGTGCAGCTACCTCAAGCCATAAAATATTTGACCATAGACAGACATTTCTAACATTTCACTGTTCTCCTCACTGTTTTTTGGGAAGTTCTGCTTACATTTTTAACATTGTTTAAACATTGGATGTTATGGAGGTTAACCAAACTGATTTCTGCCTACACTTTTCCTGTCGACAGAAGTCTGTATCTACTGTGTATGTGTTGTTGTATGTGTCTGCAGCTGCTGTTGTTCTGCTAACAGTGTTTGGAAACCTGCTCATCATCATCTCTGTTTCTCACTTCAAGCAGCTTCACACACCAACCAATATGCTCATCCTCTCTCTGGCTGTGTCTGATTTCCTGGTGGGAGCTCTTGTGATGCCGCAAGCATTAATATGGATGATTGAATCATGTTGGATTTTTAGTTCAGTTTACTGTGTATTTTCTATATTCTTCTCCTGTTTTCTCACAGGCATATCAATATTTAATGTTACTCTCATTGCTATAGATCGATACTTTGCTCTCTCTAATCCATTTCTCTACACTAAGGTAGTCTCTCAAAGCACCATGTGTATTGTAGTTTTATGTAACTGGGTTTTTTTGCTGTTCTACCAGATAGCACTTCAATACTTCAATGGGTTTTTTGCTGGACAGGTACTTTGTCCCAGAGCTTGTATTTTATTGTATGATGAGGTCTCTGCTTTGCTTGACCTTTTTATCAAATTAGTTTTTCCATGTGCCATTATAATCATTCTATATTTCAGAGTTTTCATTATTGCAAGGAAACATGCTACTGCTATCAGAGACCTCAATATTCATACTAGGACATCTAAGAACATGACAAATATGAAATCAGAAAGAAAAGCAGCTAAAATTCTTGGCATTATAGTGTCTGTGTTTTTGATTTGTTTATTTCCATATTTTGTTTACTGTGTATTAGTTAATGCAGTACAAAATCAAGAAGACTCACTTCAAAAGGTTCTGTTCCTCCTTTATCTTAATTCTGCCATTAATCCAGTTATTTATGCTTTGTTCTATCCTTGGTTTAGGAAGTGCATTAGAATAACTTTAACTCTTCAAATATTCAACACAGCTTCTACACTGATAAATGTTCTTGGATGACTGTGAAATGTGTGCCTTTGGCACAGAACCTCAGATTTGTGTATAGATTCTCAGTAGAGGTACAATGCCCAGATGTATATAGGGCAGTTCTGTAGAGGGTGCCATAACATGTAACATGTAACATGTAAATGCTTTGTATTTTGCCAAGATTATATATAACACACACACACACACACACACACACACACACACACATATATACAGGGGTTGGACAATGAAACTGAAACACCTGGTTTTAGACCACAATAATTTATTAGTATGGTGTAGGGCCACCTTTTGCGGCCAATACAGCGTCAATTCATCTTGGGAATGACATATACAAGTCCTGCACAGTGGTCAGAGGAATTTTAAGCCATTCTTCTTGCAGGATAGTGGCCAGGTCACTACGTGATGCTGGTGGAGGAAACCGTTTCCTGACTCGCTCCTCCAAAACACCCCAAAGTGGCTCAATAATATTTGGACCCAAAGACTTGCTGTCTTGGTCACAGATGTGCCAACAAGACGTGCACCAACAATTTGCTCTCTTTTGAACTCTGGTATGTCACCCATAATGTTGTGTGCATTGAAATATTTTGAGCAAAACTGTGCTCTTACCTGCTAATTGAACCTTCACATTCTGCTCTTACTGGTGCAATGTGCAATTAATGAAAATTGGCCACCAGACTGGTTCAATTTAGCCACGAAACCTCCCACACTAAAATGACAGGTGTTTCAGTTTCATTGTCTAACCCCTATACATATATATATATATATATATATCAGAGGGGATTGCTCTAAGACTCCAAGGGAAGCTCAGCTTCCCCTAAAATGTAAAAAAATAAGTGATCAATAATATACTGTTGTGTGTACATGTCATTTACTAAATATGCACTACAACGCGCTCAACTTTTGTTCAGAATCAGCTTCTTATCACTGGTAAGGACGCGGCTTTCCTCTCACTCATTCCCGCAGCTTCACAGCGCTTAAGCATTCCCAAACCGACAAAAATTTTCGTCATGATGTTAGGGTGTGTTCAGGGTCTCTCCCTCTCTTAATCCCCTGCTCAGGAATGTTAAACATTCACACCTGGCTGCGCTGCTTGTTGTTATGCAAAATAAGCTCCTCTTCCCCCCTGCCTCTCACTCAGACACAGAACTCCCTCTCACAGTCAAGATTTTACTCTTTCCACAAAGTTTGAAGGAAAAAAATATTTACATATAATTATAGAGCAGGAATCATGCTACACACACACGCACGCGCGCGAGCTGAGCCGAGCGGCCGGCCGAACACACGTGAGCTTCTGTGAAAGCTGATACATGCTGAAGCTCAGTTGTACAGACAAAATAAAGCATATTTCGTTATTGTAATTTAGAATAAAATGTCATTTCAGTGGAGACTGTCACTGCTTGTACATACTCCGTATGTAATACTATAAATTCTATTTTATTTGATATGAATGGGACGGTAAAGCGCTTCACAGCGCTATTCAAACCCGCTGTACTGTATACGCAGGAAACTTCTAAGTAATATGTTATATATTATACATCTTATTATTCTTCTGGACCTGGTGTGTAACTCTGTGTCTAAAAAAGTCTGTGTCTGGAGTAAAGTCACTGCCAGCTGCTTCATGCGCACTAATTCAAACTGAAATAAGTACGTATTCCCACCAGCATCTCTTACAGTCAAGAGTTTTACTATTTCCACATAGTTTGAAGGAAAAAAATATTTATATATAATTATAGTGCAGGAATCATGCTGCACACACACCCGTGAGCTGAGCCGAGCGGCCGGCCGGCCGGCTGAAGGCACTTGAGCTTCTGTGAAAGCTGATACACGCTGAAGCTCAGTTGTACAGAAAAAATAAAGCATATTTCGTTGTAATTTAGAATAAAATGTAATTTCAGTGGAGAAGAATAAAATGTAATTTCAGTGGAGACTGTCACTGCTTGTACATACTCTGTATTCTTCTGCTTCACATGCTATTCAAACCTGCTGTACTGTATACACAGGAAACTTCTAAGTAACATCTATCTATATTAACATCTAATATATATTATACATCTTATTATTCTTCTGCACCTGGTGTGTAAGTCTGTGTCTAAAAAAGTCTGTGTCTGGAGTAAAGTCACTGCGCTAATTCAA
>BRDA01019411.1:0-10246 GCA_036984385.1 Crenuchus spilurus | reverse complement strand
ATAAAATATTGACATTTGCCATCTCCAAATCATTGCATTCAGTTTTTATTCACAATTTGTTTAGTGTCCCAACTTTTTTGGAATCCGGTTTGTAATTGCTACAGCATTACAGGAGGCAAACTGCCGTGGGTCTAGGGTGGCAGGTAATGACATGCAGATAAAGTCTCTGATGAGCTTCTCAAAGCACTTGCTTATGATGGAACTCAATTAAAAAACATTGCTGATAAGTGCAGTTTGCTATGCAACTACTTAATTATGTCATTTTTATTCTTATCTCAGTTGTGTTTGTCTTTTATTCTTTCTATGTTTGTTGTTTTGTTTGTATATAGTTTTTGCTTGGTAAATAAAAGGTTACATAAGTTAAAGTTTAAAAGGTTCATGTGTTTACATGTTGGAATGCTCAATATAAAAATGCTAAATGTGATTCATCAGAATGGAACCTGAAATTCTAGAGCAGAGTATGAAATGGATTAGAGAAATGGGCAAAATAAATCTTATAATCGTGTATCTATTTTATTGTCTGTCAATATACTATATTTTGATGTTTGAAATAATAATAATAATAATAATAATAATAATAATAATAATAATAATAATAATAATAATAATAATATCAGTTATATACAGTACAGTACATATTGAAACACAACAACACTTCTCCTGGACCAGGTGTAACACAGAACACAACAAAAACAATACAATATACACAAATGCTAATTAACATAAACCACTACTTGTCTGACTAGACAAATTTGATTATGGTCAGTATGTGGTACTGAGTGATTATGGGAAGCAAAATTCCAGCCTGCATTGTATATTTTAGCTGCAGATTTATAATTTTAGCAGCAGTTTTTATAGTACAATGTGGAAACGTGCAAATATTGCAATGATTGTGTAGACAAAGATAGTGCTATGCAAATGTGCAGTGATATTTAGTAATCATAAATATTTAATAATAATAAATATTTAATAATAATAATAATAATAATAATAATAATAATAATAATAATAATAATAATAATAATAATAATACAAAAACGGTTAAATGTATAAATCTAAAAAACAATACCTATTTAAGATTAAGACAGTTTGAAAATCTATAGAAAAATTAAATATATAGTTGGCGACTGTGATTTGACAGTGGATTAGTTTCAGTTTAGGAAGGGTGGGTTTTAGGCAGACATGGTGCTGGAGATTTTTATCCTGACCTGGCAACCCTGTCTTCGGCTGACTGGCACCTAATGGTGGAAACGGAGAAGGGCTTTCGACTTCTCCTCTCGTATTTTTGTTTATATGTTTGTTTTTTGGCGGCTTTGAGCGTGTGTGTGGTTAATGGCACATGGGATTTTGCTTGAAGACGATTGGCACCGAAAACAAGGAGAACAACCCGCTGAAATTGCATCGGATTAACGCGGTTAGTGTTTCTTTACAACTTGTCAGGCTTTCGATACACTTGAATAGTCGTTCAACGAGCTAGCTAGCCGTTAGCTGGCACGTCGATTAGCCTAGCCAGCGAAGTGGTTCGTAAAATGTCAATAAAGGCTACCCACAAATCAAAATACAATTTCTGTGATTTAAGGTGTTTTTAACTGATTTAGGGGAATTGTGTTGTGTGCTTATGCAACTTTTTAACTAGATTACATGTTAGCTAGTTAGCGTTAGCTAACTAGCACACAGAAGCTAATTTAGCTAACAATGGCCAGTTTTATGCTACGTTAGCTAACTATGCTGACGTGGTTAGTCAGTGTAACCACTGGCAGTGGTGTAAAAGCTAGTGTTTATGGCAGGCCGTTTTAACATTTAATCTGATTCACCACACTTACATTCCAGATATCTGAAGTTGATTTATTGGAGACGTATTAGTTAATTAAGATATCTCTAATTATATTTTGACTAGACAAAATACCTCTAATTACATTCTGACTAGTCGAAATGACGTCAGATTTACCATTGATTTGTATGGTGCCTTCAATTCAAGATATCTTCAATGAATTACTAACTACCTGAAACTCACATTTCAGATATCTACAAATAAATAATGACTAGTCATAAAGTTAATTCAAGATATCTTAAATGACACCATATTTCAAGATATCTTAAATTCATTTTTAGATAGGCGATAAATAGTTTTGACTAGTGAAAATTGAATTCTAGATATCTTGAAAGCAAATAATGACTAGGCAAAACTAAATTTAAGATATCTAGAATTGTAATTTTGACTAGTCAAAATTCCATTTGATATCTCCAAATGAATTAAAGATATCTTGAATTAGTATTTTGTCTAGTCAAAACTTCACTAATTTACGTAGCATTTTGGCAGAAAGTTTAAAATGCATTTTGGTCCGCAATGTCAGGTCAGTCCAGCTCAAATTGTCGTGTTTTTAACACGATTTTAAGCACTGCAGCTCGTGCACGACATGAATTAAGAAATACGGATGATTTATTCTCTATACTGTGGCATTTTCGTACAATTTTGTACAGAACGGCCAGTGCCATTGCAGTCACCTGAGATTCCACACTACAGGCAATTGTTTGGACTTCTCCAGGGTTGCCAGGTCCAACATAAATATCCAGCCCAAAGTCAGTCTAAACCCCACCCTTCAGTAGCTTAAACTAGCCCAAAATATGTCACATGTTTGTGACACGGCAAAACAACTATGAGTGTATGACTTAGTATTTTGTTTATAATGGATTTATTATCAGTCCATCAAACCTTTTTCTTTTTCCCAGTTCTTGCAATACCGCCTCTCGTATTTCCCCATTTACCTGGCATATTAGCTAGTGACTGTGTTCTCTTCACCACCTTTCTTTCTGTCTGTCTCTCTCTCCTTATAGTGTTAGTGTTTGTGTTTCAAACAAGCCCAATTTGACGTGAAAACCGCGAACCTGGAAAGTATGGACAACTCGGGGCCGGACAAAGGGGGTTTATACACAATCGTTTAATTCAGATATCTAAAAATGTCATTTTGACTAATCATAATTACGTTTTAGATATCTTGAATTGTATTTACGGATGTGTGACCCATCAAATGACGAATCCGGTGACGTCTTTTGAGATATCTTGAAAGGAATTTTGACTAGTCAAAATGTAATTGAAGATATCTTGAATTATTGTTCTTACTAGTCAGATTATAATTGCAGATATCTTAAATTACCATTCTGGATAGTCAAAATGTAGTTTTGTCTAGTCATAATTACTTTTGAGATCTTAAATGTAATTACGGATAGTCAGAAAATGGATTAAATGTTAAAACGGTCTGCCATAAGTGTTTTACATAATATCTCAGTGTCATGAACCTGACTGTTGTTTAATTCTGAGACGATTTTCTCTGATCTCTACTCTAGTTAATAGTTGGCTTGGTTAAGTGTCGTTAGCTTTTATAGATATAAAATTAGCTAATGTTTTTTACTTGTTGTGGACAACCAGCTCTGTTAGTGGCTTTTACATAAGTTGCCTAAATTCTGTCGGCCATTTAGTGTTTACAATCCATAGTGTGCAAGGTGTAGTAGATTAATCTGTGAAAATAATGCAAATAAATGAGAATGTGAAACTTTGAAAACAATCTCCTATGATGCTGTCAATGTTTTGAATCGGAGGTCTTATTTGATATGTTAGAGTAGTTTTTAATCGTGTATCTTATCAGTTCAGGGAGCACTATACATGTTCCTGGATGTATTACAGTACAAGTGTTCAAATTCCGTGTAATTTATTAATTTTTAAGATGTTTTTTTCCGATTAAAGGTTGTGTATAATGATGTATTACTGGTTAAAGATTGTATCTAGTGATGTATAGCTGTTTAAGAGTTCTGTATGATGTTTATAGATGTTTAAAATTGTATATTATGGTAGTTAGGCATGTATGACTACTAAATAATTGAATTTCATTGTATATAGAGACAAATAACTGGTATATAATGGTGCATAGGGACGTGTAACTGGGAAAGGGTTGTATAACATTGCGTATAGGGATGTATAGTATGACTAGTTAAAGATGGTGCATATTGATGTATGGTGGTTAGGGTTGCAGCGGTAACTGGTTTCACTGTATTCAACGGTATTAAAATGCACTTTTATCATACTGTGGGTGTTTGCTTATTATCAGTAATAAAGGAAAAAGGCACGCTAGCTGAAAATATTGCTTGTGAATACAGCTCCACTCCACCTCGGTCAGTGGTGAAATGCTCAAACGCACAGTGGTGAAAATGGCAGAGAGAAGTGAACAGATTTAACCAGTCTCCATCCACCTACAAAATATCTAAACTCAGATCAGTAGTGTGGGACTACAAATTATTTACTTGTGTCTGCATTATTCTGAGGAAAAACTCCACAGGACACTGTATAAGGATGAACAAAAACAAACGGTTGTTTACTCCAGACTGCACACATCATGAAAACAAACAAAAAATTTTTAACCATGGTTAGGTTGTTCAAAATATAAGATGCAACACAAACTGTAACTACACATGGTAAGAAAAGTGTTGCAACCAGAATCTTACTGCTCTGAAAGCCGGTTAAGGCTTCTTAAAGAAATTATTTTCTTAATATAAACAAATGATGCTGGAAGACATTTGTATCTACATAAACAGTACAAGTATTATTTCTAGGATCTTAATACTATGTTTTAAGCAACAGTAGATACATATATATACACTTATGAAAAAGTTTATGAACTATTTATATTTACACAGAGTGCAAAAGATGGTCCTTATGTTTTGGACTCAATCAAACACATTTTGTTGTTTATTTAACACACTATTTATTGTAGCTGAAACTTGGACCTATCTTTAATGACAGTTATGTATAAAATTTGTCATTAAAAAAGGAGCAATATAACTTTTATAATTATTTTTTGTGAAATACTGTGATACAGCGATATTTTCTGAGACGGTTATCACACGGTGAAAATCTCATACCGTTGCAACCTTGATTGTGATGCATATGTGGTCAAGGATTGAATATAAGTAATTATGGGTAATTATATATGGGGGGGGTGATCATACAATGGTGGCAAATGGAGTTTGAACAAAATCTTTTACCTCTGAAATGATGATTTTAAGAATATAAAACCCCAAGAATGGACCCTACTACATTCCTGGAAAACAAATAAAAGTGTAAATGCTGACATTTGCCACTTCTTATTTTACATTATTCTGGATAGAGAGATGTTTGCATGTTTATTACCTGGGTAAGAGAGAGCACCTGGATGCATATTTGGAAGGAAAAGTTCAGTTCTCAGTTCGAATGAGCAAAAACAGAAAAAGTGAGCCCTTTGGAATTACCAGGATTTCTGCATTGATTGCACATCAGATGTGATCAGAAGTCTCAATGATAGGCAAACACTGCCCATTTAAATTAAATACACAAGCAGTTGTGCTGTTGTTTATCTTTTATTGAGCAAATGGCAAATCACATTCACAAATGGAAGTGACCTGTATCTGTCTTTAATGTCAACAAATCTGTCACTGAAATGGCTTGCATGCGCACTTTGACAAATGTATACACGCCACCTTAGTCACCAACGACAAAAAGTGTCGCATTTGTGCAGGGTTGCTAGGTTTGCAAAAATACCGTTGCCGGTAGAATTTCAGTTATGGTTTGCAGGGTTTTTGCACTAAATAAAAGAAGAAAATAAATTAGAAAGTAAAATTTTAAGAATTGCATTTTAAAGCTCATTGAAATGTATGTGTCACTTTAGATTTTGGGCTAGTTTCCATTTGTGTAGTGTGACTTTGTTTCAAAATTGGTAGGAGAATTGGGGCATCTGGCAACCCTGTATTTGTGAGAGGACTGATGTTAGTAAAACTGGTAAAACAGATGTGTTAGTAGCTGATGTGTCGTGGTGTTTTGCTCAGGAGGACAGTAAACAGGTGCTGAACTGTACATGATCAGGTGAAGAAGGTGCATAAATGCCAGCTGGCTGCTTTTGCTGTTTTTACAGCTACAACAGTGAGTATGTAACTTAATTCAACACTGGCTCACCCACTACACATATGAGTACAAGCAAAAAGACACACAATGTCAGATCTGACCGGTCCCATTCAAGTCACATGCCCATGGATTGGATACGTTTGAGGAGAACGTTTGGCTTGTTTCTCAGCTCATCAGTATTTCTGATATGCCTTCGGTGCATAGGCCTCTTGGGATCATGTCACAGCATCTTGATAGGATTAAGGTCAAGACTCTTAACTTGTCCTTCAAAGTTTGGTATAAATAATTCCACCTTTTCAATTACTCGACCACACAACGTAAGTTCTATTTTTGCCATTTTCAGCTGAATAATTTTGACTGCCGAATATTAATAGTTTGCGATGAATAAATTACAAGTCATTTACTTATTTATTTATATTTTTCACATTGCAAAGTCTTCTGCTATTGGTCTTTTACCCTTAGGTTCTTTCTCGCCTCTTTCAGAATTGCTTGTTGTGCTCTTTGAGTGTGTTTACCAAGATGCCCACTTCTAGGAAGAGTAGCGACAGTAACAATAGAATTTTCTCCATTTGTGAAGTTAGCCTAACCATGATTTTTGTATCCTTTTCCATCTGCGTATGTCTTTTTAGCACATCCTGCATCAAAAATTAAAGTCAGTGTTTCTGTGTATCCAGACTTCCAAAGTCAGAAATCAGTCTTGTACTCTTTCCAGTAGCGTATACACCAAAGGATATGGAATACAGAACTTTACTTTTTTGATCCAGGACAGTGCACAGTCCAAAGAGTTTGCTCTTTTCATGTTGGCCATACTTGGCAACTAGTCAGATAATTGAGAAGCTAATATTTATAATCACATGAACTCACCTCAACATGTCTTTTACAGTCATTTAGCCCACCATGGGCATTGCTGAAATCACTATGGCAAATAGTACAGCAGGCAAGACGTTCATTGTTTTTCACTTTTATCAACATTGGCTACACTTCCGAGTAGTCAGAGGTAAAATTAGTTTTGTATATTGTTTTTGGAAGGCCCTTTCTCTAACATTATGCCCCTTCTCTCACTCACTGAACATGTGCTGTCCAGGAGAAAAAACACTGCCCACCCACACCAATCACTGATTGCCTGACTGATTGGCAGAGATCAGGCCAACCAAAACCCTCCCTGCTTTACATGCGTTTCATGAAGATGTACAGGGGGCATTACCTCAGCAAGCCCGGCCTTCCTCTCACTCTCCCTCTGTGGCACACACTCTTGACTGCTCAATCTAGATTCAGGGAGATTTTATCTGACCTGCATGGCATCAGGGAGTCACGATGTGTGCCATATAATATGGGGGAGACTTGGGATGTCTGAAATAAATTAAATTTTGTATGAGAGAAGACCATGGGCTATGCCTGTAGCCCCGAAGCCAGAGCCTAGGCACGCCCCTGATGTCCGGCTCTTTGTTCTTCTTTAGCGTGTGTGATTTTAAATGCGTTGTGCGACATTTAAAAGTAGTCCGTGAGAAATACCGTGCTTTGAGCTTTACAATTAAATAAGTGATTACTCAAGGCAGAGAAAATTAAGAGGTGTAGAGATTGAACAGGAATGGAGCTAATATACCCTCCTGGGGTGTACCAGCACTACATGCCGCCATGTCTGATACACAGCCCTGCAGTTGCATATACTGAGGGTTAGATACTTCATTGTCCTTGAAATAATAGACTGCATGGTGTTGAATTTGCTGCTTACATCAAATAACATGATCCTGAAAGTGAGGCCTGATGAATAGAAATGAGACTATATTTTGTCACACAAGTAGGTTCAGCTTGCCTTTCAGGTTGGAAGATGTGTTGAAGAATTTTAAACAGTTGCTGTGCCCACACTCTACATTTGAAGCCATCTGGTCCTGTGGCTTTGCCTTTTGTTTTCTCAGTTTTTTTTTTATCTTGCTCAGCGGTAATTGTACAGTCTCTGTACAGTCCATAGGCAGGAGTGGGTTCAGGTGGTGTTCTTACTAGGCAGTTGGGGATGATGGTCATAGGTTTCTCTGTTTCCATCTCCTTTTCAGCTTAGCAATTAAAGACAGCAGAGGGATGAATGGTGTGTTTGAAGATAACAGTAAACATTGTTTAAAATGTTTTCTTCTTTGGCATCCAGTTTTTTTAAATATTTACATCTGTCAAGCACAACCCCACATTTGATTTTGGGATGTCCTTCTTTTTTCTTTTTTGTGTAGGGGAGGGGAAAATGGGGGAAACGGGGTAAGGTGTCTTAACATTCACATTTGGAATGTAGTAGTTTTGGTGTGCAGTGTAATGCTTAAACACTTAAAGTTCCCAATTCACTACTTTGAACAACTGACTGTTCCTAGTTCACACTGCATATTTACATGTTTAATAAACAGAATGAACAAACTTTTATTAACTCAATTGTCAGTGTTAAGCAGTCAATCTCTATGTCCAGAAATACAGGTAGCTTTAGAACTTTGGCTGCAAAGTCTAACAGGCCTCCATTTGTTTCAGTCGAAATTCTAGATTCAATAAAACTTGCCTCTTTATTCTTCGCAAAATCATTGTAAACTGGCAGCCTCTCCCCTGGGTCATACCATATCACCTTGCAGTGACTAGGATGTAATACACAGATGGGTCATTCTCACGAAAACCTGGTTTAGCGGGCATCTAACATGAAAATTTCCAAAATGCATTCAAAGATAAAAATTCCTTTTAATGATTTAAGATTAAGGTCTAAACTTAATGTGAATATTAATTTCAGAACATTTATTGAAAATTTTATGCCTGTTTATTCAAGTTTTAAAAAGATGAAGTCCACAAAAGTGTATCATTACCGCAACGTGACATTACACTAAATATATGATGGAAAAAATATTTTTTTGGCAACATTGAAAGGACACAACATTCATGGACAGAGCTGTATAAAAATATGTAGAGTAACCATTTTTTGGGTGAAATTTATGGCAAATGTAAAAAGTTCACGCTACAGCAATATTATATTGTGAATGTAGGGCATTTAAGTAGTAGCATGCAATTGTGATTTCCTCATCTCAAACAGTTTATTAAAACAAAACCCAACAACAGTGGTGGGTATTCCGCAACAAAACCTGTCATGATGTCTCCATAACATGTTGTGCCCTTGAGCATCAATTACAGCTTGACAATGATGTCTCATGCTGTTCACAAGTTGAATTATTGTCTGCTGAGGAATGGCATCGCACTCTTCTTGTAGGGCGGCCCTCAGGTCATTGAGATTCTGGGATGCAGAATTACGAGCCTCTACATGGCGACTCTTCTGATCCCATAGATTTTCAATGGGATTCAGGTCAGGAGAAAGTGCAGGACTCCCTGTTTGAGGGACCCTAGTCTCCAGCAGCCATTCCATAATGATGTGACCTCGATGAGCTGGAGCATTGTCATCCATGAAGATAAAATTAGGCCTGTGTTCATGCCAGAGGCACAGTGATTGAATTGGTGATGCTGTTCTAGTAGTATGGGCTTGTCCCTGTACCATTCACGAAGTGTAGGGCAGGTTTGTGTTCACTAGACACCAGCACCTCCACCAAAGACATGTCTGGTGACAACAGTGGCTGATGCATAGCGCTCTCCTTCATGTCTCCAACATCGCTGACGGCCATCGTTTCTGCTCGGCGTGAATTAACTTTCATCAGTGAACAGCACTGAGTCCCACTGGTCCCTCGACCAGCGTAAATGCTCCCTGGCTCATGCAAGACGATGACGCCATGCCTTTGCCTGGTGGTGTGGTCAGGTACCTTTGCAAGTTGTCTATCATACAGACCACACAGAGATAAATGGTTTTGAGTGGTCTGAGTTCACACTTAGGTGCCTTTCACCTCCCTTAAATGTGCATAGAGTTGTGTGGCATTCATCATCCGATTCCCCAGGGCACTGTTCACAATGAAGCAGTCATTGGGATGTGGCCAAAGGACGTCTTCTAGGCCTTTCTGTGACTTTTTCAGTCTTTCTCTGTGTCTCTGTTGCAACCTGCTGATGACACACTCTGAGACTCAAACATCCCGTTTGACGCCTCACAATGACGAGGTACTGTTGATAAATTGTTGATGATTGTTGTTAATTTAGCCAATAAGCTTCTTTTTAGAGAACAGCAAGCTGTGTCAAAAAGTTCTGAAATATTGAACAGTTGGAAATGTGAATTCAAAAGTTTAGAGAAGGTCCCAGTAAGTTTGTAAGCTGTAAAGGTTAGAGTGTGTTTTACAAACCGGATTCCAAAAAAGTTGGGACACTAAACAAATTGTGAATAAAAACTGAATGCAATGATGTGGAGATGGCAAATGTCAATAT
>BRDA01019407.1:0-10227 GCA_036984385.1 Crenuchus spilurus | reverse complement strand
AAATTGCTGAAGATCTCATGGATGAAGATGATGACCACTGAGCAAGTCTATGAGATGCTAGAACTCAAAAGGAGTTACTGATGCACGTTAAATCCTGCTAGCTACTTTGGTCATGTGATGAGGCAGCACATGAGAGCATTGAAGGAAGTGTTATGACTGGACTTGTGGAGGGATTCAGAAGACGTGGAAAACCAAGAATAACCTGAATGGATAACATCAAGACGTGGACTGGATTATCAGGTGCTAGCCTGCTACACGCAACCAGAGACAGATGGCATTGGAGAGAAGTGACTCGTCTGTGTAGCCTACCATCGCTAGTTGAATCACAGATGTTTGAGGAAGTTTTAATTACTCTGCTACTTTTAAATCTTATTTTAATCTTATCCTAATCTTTATTTTCAGATCCATCCACTGGGGACTTCTAATATTAGAAAGCCTACCTAAAGCATCTCCATCACTATTTTTCCGGCGTGACTATAAGAGTTTTAGGCATTTACATTTTAAAGTAGTCCAAAAATTAACACCCCACCACCTCTGAAGTTTTAACTACAAGTGCATAAATATGGCAATTTTGCAGGAAAACCATGAACCTGGCAACTCTGACATCATGTCACCAGCGTGGCTTTATTTACTGATGCCTGCATTGTTACCACAGAAACCCAGACAGGCTTGTGATGCTCTGACAGACAAATGCAATCTGATCTCTTACAAATAACAGTGTGGGAAGTCATCTCAGCAGGTTGGATTTAAGAAACAAATTTGATTTGCTGCAGTCTGAACGTAGCCTTGGATTTTTAAAGTCTCAGAATAGCCAATAAACCAATAACATGATATATTGTTGACCAATAGACTTTCTCCATTTGTGACCAACAGTAATAATCCTGAGTTACTTTGAATAAAGTCTGATTAATAATTGATTAAAGTTCATTAATTAACATTAAGGACCTTTACATTTCAGAGAGTTTCTTTGTGAGCATGAAAGAGTCTGTAGATGAGGGATGTTTTCATGTCTGTACTAGCTTCAGTCTCAGCTAGCAATAACATGTTATTTAGACTCTTTGGGCAGCTCAGTGTGAATTCTAGATGTCGGCTGGTGGATTGCACTCAATAGCAGGACAGGAAGTTTACTGGACAAGTTAAGATTTCTTCAACATTTCAGGCAGAGCTGGACCGAGCACGTAAGGCTGTAACACCCTGTAATTCCCAATCTGATGTCTAGTTCACTGCCTACAGAAGTTATAAAGCCTCAGCACAGTACATACACAGACCTGGGGTTTACATAAATGTAGAAACGATAGAGTTATGAGTGTGATGCAGCTCTGTGACAGTCATATGTCATAATATTCATAATATATCAAATTAATGTAGTTAAAGAGAAAAGGGAGACCAAAACACAGAAAGGGAAAAAGAGTGAAAGAAAGAAAGAAAGAAAGAAAGAGAAAGAAAAATGAGAGAAAGTGGAATATATGGAATAGAGGGAGAGTGAGAAAACAAAACGAAAGAAAGAAAGAAAGAATAGTGGGGAGAGAATTGGAAAGAGAGATGGAGAGAATGGAAGACACAGACAGACAGACAGACAGACAGAGGGAGAGATTAACTGGTAATTGTTGACCTTGCCAGCTGGTGGGTGAAGAAGCTACAAAAACAAACACAAATACACACTCACACACACACACACACACACACACACACACACACACACTCTCTCTCTTTCTCTCACACACACACACACCCTTGTGTGTATCCGGGCCTAGCCCCTCTGGAGTTCACAGGCTGTCATGTTGGCAAGCTGACCGCAGTGGGGGAGGGTTACATGGAGGCCCCACTTTTACCAGTTTGTACCTCTAAAACACATCCATCACATCCAACCATCACCACACCACCCTGACGGAGCACTACTGCACCATCAACAATAATAGACCCTACTTCCTGGTGGATGTCCTGACGGACTTATGGATCACTAAAGACTTCAAGACCAAAGTTAACGATCAATAAAACTTTTTAATCTGTTAAATTTTATCCATCCAAAAGTGTCTTTTTTAAACAAATGAATTCATGCCCTGTCCTGGGCTTAGTTGGGATGGTGTAATGCCCTGCCATGTGCCCAGTGATGGGGTAGGGGACTAACCGTGACCCTGATAAGGATTAAGTGGGTGTGATAATGGATGGATGGATGAATTAATTTTTTAACAGAGGTGTGGTTTTGCTGGGGAAGTACCATACATACATATTATACCATCTGGACCTGTGATAGCACCACCCCCAACATCACACTACTACACAAATCTGGATCACTATATAGAACAATTACACGGAACGGAATTTGTGATTTAGTAAAGGGTTTCAATTCGTATGGGCGTTCATTACTGTACAACTGCAGATTCTGTCACATAACCACTACAATGATGCAGTGCATTGTGGGTATCCTCTGTTGTAGGGATCTGGTCTTGTGACTGGAAGGTCGCTGATTTAATCCCTGGGCAGGTCACAATTGACGTGCCCTTGAGTAAGGCACCTAACCCCCAACTGCTCCCTGGGCTCCATGGTTAGGGCTCCCCACCACATCAGGTCCGTGTTCACTAGTGTGTGTGTTTCATTGCATGGGTGGGTTAAATGCGGAGGTCAAATTCCGTTGTGTGTAAATCACATTGGCATCTACATTAATTAAAGCATCTCAATTGCCTGTTGACTCCTTGCTTATAAACAGTAGATAGCAGATGATGATGCAGTGAGGATATCACTGCAGTGCTTTTAAGCTCATTTAACATTGTTACTCTTCTCTTATCTTACATTATGGACACCTGCTGACTCATCAAGGGTATTAAAAAAGAGCTCACCAAACTGTTAGACACCGGCCCTCCAGTACTGGAATTTGACACCCCTGGTCTATTTCAATCCAAAAGAAATGGTTTATTTTGGAACAGAAGAAACGGACAAATTTTGCCCGATTTATACCAGTGCATTACTGAAACAGGCACGGTGGTTTGGTGGTTAGCACGTTCACCTTTCAGCGCTGAGGTCTTGGGTTTGAGTCCACATCTGAGCGGAGTTTCCATGTTCTCCCCGTGTCTGCGTGGGTTTCCTCCGGGGACTCCAGTTTCCTCCCAAAGTCCAAAAACATGGAGTTCAGGTGAACCTGGTAGTCTAAATTGTCCATGTGTGTGTGTGTGTGAGCACCCAGGGATGGATTGATGCCCTGTCATGGGCTTGGTTATGAACCTGTAATGCCCTGAACCCGGTGAACCCTGGTCAGGATTAAACGGTTGGGATAATGCATGGATTGAATGGAAGTTAGAGCTGTAGAATAATGTAACACAGTGATCACCAGACCTGCTCCTGGAGATCTACCTTCCTACAGACATCAGCTTCACCCCTAATCCACCCCACCTGATCCATTAAATTCTTGCCTTCAGAAGTTCTTGATTAGCTGAACAAGGTGTTTGTAGCTGATTAACTGAAGAAGCTAAAGATTTGTAACCACAGTAACTTATGCACAGTTACTTCTTCTCTATTTCAGATGATGCTTCTTTAGGGAATATGTGACAGAAACTGCTCTGCAGGTGGTGAAGCTGAAACCACCAATTACGAGACTGAACCCAGTAGTCTCCTTGCAGGAGAACATGGTTAGTCTTTATTTCTTTCTCCAGCTACAGATGGATGCAGGTCTATGATTAACACTACTTGGGAGAAAGAAAACCAGATAATATCAGAGCCAAAAAGCTTATATCATAAAAAGTCACATTTCCTTTTTGCAATAAAAGCGTTACTACATGAACCAAATGTACCACAGTGTGGAAATATACACTGCTCAAAAAAAATAAAGGGAACACTAAAATAACATCCTAGATCTCAATGAATAAAATATTCCAGTTGAAAATCTTTATTTATTACACAGTGGAATGCATTGAGAACAAAATAACATAAAAATGATCAATGTAAATCAAAATTATTACCCCTTGGAGGTCTGGATTTGGAATCATACTCAAAATCTCATACCACCCTCATGGAGTCTGTTTCTGACAGAAACATGGATATTAGTGGTCTGCTGGAGGTCATTTTGCAGGGCTCTGGCTCTGCTCCTCCTGTTCCTCCTTGCACAAAGGAGGAGGTAGCGGTCCTGCTGCTGGGTTGTTGCCCTCCTACGGCCCCCTCCATGTCTCCTGGTGTCCTGGCCTGTCTCCTGGTATCTGCTCCATGCTCTGGACACTGCGCTGACAGACACAGCAAACCTTCTTGCCACAGCTCACATTGATATGCCATCCTGGATGAGCTGCACTACCTGAGCAACTTCTGTGGGTTGTAGACCACGCCTCATGCTACCTCTATGGTGAGAGAACTGACAGAATGCAAAAGTGACCAAAACATCAGCCAGAAAGGATGAGAACAGAGAAAAGGTCTGTGGTCACCACCTGCAGAACCACTCCTGAATAGAGGTTGTCTTGCTAATTGCCTCTCATTTCTACCTGTTGTCTCTTCCATTTACACAACAGCAGGTAAAACTGATTCACAGTCAGTGTTGCTTCCTAACTGGACCGGTTGGTTTCACAGAAGTGTGGTTGACTTTTAGTTACATTGTGTTGTTTGAGTGTTCCCTTCATTTTTTTGAGCAGTGTATCATATAGTCCATATACAGAAACAGAGCTATATAAACAATTTAGCCTCACCCAGTCATACTGGAGTTATAAACAGTGTTTCAGCCTAAACTGCTTTTTAAATCAGGGCAGCCAATCAGGACAGAGGTTGTGTATATTTGCAAATCTATCTTCCATCCATACATCCATTATATTCTACTTGTTCCTGGCCAGGGTTGCGGTAAGTCCCCTACCCCTTCACCAGGCATTACGCTGTCTTAGCTAAACCCAGGACAGGGCACCAATCCATCACTGGATGCAGGCACACAATTTAGAGTACCCAATTCACCTGACCTCCATGTTTTTGGACTGTGGGAGAACACAGGCACAGGAAGAACACCCAGATGGGGACTCGAACATAAGACCTACTGAGAGGCAAACATGCTAACCACCAAGCCACCATGCTGCCCTCATATCTGTCTTACAGACCATAATAAACACAATCTGATGTGTTCAATGAGCTAAAGAGAGGTTAGAAGTGGTATTGAAAAATTAAAGTAAGACTAATTTTGTCACTTAAACCTCAAAAATGTCTAAAGTAGTTGTAAATACCTGTGGAATTTGTATTACAAGGATCAAGTATGTAGATATCAACTGACAGCTTCCCACTGCAAGTCAGACAATGTTGTTTATGTTACATAAATAATATTTAAAAAAGTATATAAATGACAGGATGTTTAGTTTGATGGATATCAGTGTGTTCCAATATGGGTGTGGTGTATGGGTTCACTCTTATACTCACCACAGTTGTTCAAACACAGTTAATCTGTGCCTATGATTCTTAGGACATGTTTCTAGAAAATGAGTGGTTGGGTCATTTGAGGAAATATCCTTTAACACTTGGGTGAAACAGTAGTATTGCTACATGGTGTGATGACTGGATGACTAGGAGGAAAACATTTGGGGGGATTTGTCTGTTTTTTGGCTTCTTGCCTGACATTAAAGGAGGGAGGGCAGTTTGTTCTCCTCTGTGAAAGCTCAGATGAGATGGCATAGCTATGGACAAACAAGGCCCTGAATGAATCTTAACAAAAACCAGTTGGGAAAGGTGAGGCCTCCACTGCTCACACATACTGCAGCAGAATGTTAGAGGGTAGAACTGAAATAGCCGTATAAAGATGTAAAGGTGCATCTAAAAAAATAGAATATCATGAAAAAATTATTTTAGTAATTCAATTCAAAAAGTGAAACCATCACTGATTGTGGAAACTTCACACTAGACCTCAAGCAGCTTGGATTGTGTGTCTCTCCCCTCTTCCTCCAGACTCTGGGACCTTGATTTCCTAATAAAATACAAAACTCAATTTCAGTGATGGATTGAGGAGCCATGTCATCTGCTGGTGTTGGTCCACTGTGTTATATCAAGCCCAAAATCAGTGCAGCCATCTACCAGGACATTTTAGAGCACTTCACTTCCCTCTGCTCGCAAGCTTTATGGAGATGCAGATTTCATTTATCCAGCAGACCTTGGCACCTGCCCACACTGCCAAAAGTACCAACACCTGGTTAAATAACCACAGTAGTGCTTGATTGGCCAGCAAACTCACCTGATCTAAACCCCACAGACAAGCTATTGTGAGCTATTGTCAAGAGGAACATGAGGGACACCAGACCCAACAATGCAGACCAGCTGAACCCAAGTAACACAGAACGTTAAACTAACGTTCTGGTATCGTTCTTGCATGGTTCTGTTAAATGACAACGTTCCTGGAACGTTCTTTACAGGTTTTTTAACTAAAGTTTGAACAAACCTAGATATAACGTTCCAACCTAACGATGAACAAATGTTCCCTGTTTGTCACCTGCCCGGGTGTATAATAATAATGACATTAAGGGAATGTTCAAAGAACGTTCACACTAATGTTCACACCTAACGTTCTGATAACCAAGCAAGACCTATACACCATAACGTTCGTATAACCTAAATGGAACTTTCTTGCAATGTTCTTGTGTTAACTGGTAATAACATTAAGGGAATGTTCAAGGAACGTTATAGCCTAATGTTCACACCTAACGTACTGAGAACCAAGCAGGAACTCAACACCATAACGTTCTGTAAACGTTAGAAGGTAATGTTACCATGACCTAAATGGAACGTTCTCGCAATGTTCTTGTGTTAGCTGGGAAGGCCATTATCAAACATCCTGGGCTTCCATACCACCTCAACAGTGCCACAGGCTGAGCACCCCCATACCACACCACATTGATGTAGTAATACATGCAAAAGGAGCCCCAACCAAGTGCTGAGTGCATATAGTGTACATACTTTTCAGTTGGCCAACATTTATGTATTAAAAATAATTTGTTGAATTGGTCTTATATAATATTCTATTTTCTGAGATACTAAATTTTGAGTTTTCATTTGCTGTAGGCCATAATCATCAACATTAAAATAAATTAATATTTTAAATAGACACTCTGTGAATAATGAATCTATAACATGATTTTCACTTTCTGAATTGGATTACTGAAATTAACTTTTCGATGACATTCCAAATCTTTTGAGATGTTTCATATGGTCTTCTGTTGCTCATTCATATCAAACCAGACCAACAAACAGTGGTTTTCTCATTGGTTCATAATAAATACCAGTGGCGAACAGAAAGACAGGTGGGGCACAATAAATTCTGTGGACAGTACCCCACTCGTCAGTGAAACTACACACAAACCTACTCATTCAATTAATTCAACCACAAATGCACCTCAATGAAATTCCAAAAAGCATTATCTGGTGTTATGCCGAATTTGCACCCCACTGTGAGATCCCCTGCCGGGAGACTTACCAGTGGTATTCCATTGCCTTTACTTTGGTAATTGCAACCAAAGGAACTTAAATACAATCAATTCCAGTCATGAATAAAGGAAATAAACCTGTTACTGAGGTAAGAAGATTGTCTGTGTCATCTAACTATTAACTTTGATTAAATTGTCGACGTGATTCAACATATTACCTCGCTAGCAGTGGCTAAGAGATGACTGATGTTTATCAGTAACAGGTTGCATAGCAATACTGATGCTGTAAACGATATTCACATAAGCTCACTTATGCAAATTTTTCATTTTTTATTGGCTGCTCCCAGCATGGGGCCAGTATTAGTGTGCCACAGCTCATTATTGAAAGTGTGTTGCACATGCGCAGTGTTTTCTACTGCCCACTTGCTTAAACTGACGCTGACAGGACGGCCCAATAAGCAATCTAAATGAAGATTGCTGACAGTACTGACCTTATCCAACATGTACAGTAATATTTTAGGTGTATTGGGAACTATAATCAAATACATGACAATGTTAGAAAATAATATTAAAATAAAATAATTTAAACAAAATTATTGATTATGTCACACACTGCTCCACAGCGACATCTGGCGGGGCCGGACCCCACCTGCCTCTAATGTAGAGACATCCCTGATAAATACTCAACTGAATTGTGAATGTACAATCTCCTGCTAAGGTGATGTGCTGATATGAAGCTGTAGAGGCCCTTCAGCTGATATTGTACTGATAATAAAAATGTGGTATCTTAATACATACATACAAAATAGAAGAAAATGCCTACAATATCATCTTTATTCAAAAAGATGATATTTAGGCATTTTCTTCTATTTTTTATTTTTATACTTCTAATATAATACTAGAGAGACACCAACAGCCAGAAACAAATAATTTTTTTGTATCCACATACTTGGCTAATAAATCTGATTACTGCCTCACATACTATTATAACACATCCCAGCATTATTCATGTCTTTTTATTTATTAATCACTTCTATATGTAGATGGATTTTTCATATAAGCTGGGCACTTAGTATATTTACCAGTGTTAATAATAAAAGTAGTGATTAAATACAACGTAATATCTTTTACATTAAATACACAGAACTGGCAGCAGAAACTACAACCTGAACTCATCAATGCAGCTTATAAACGCAACCTGCACAACAGCACCACCTGGTGGACAGATACGATACTCACAGCTTAAACCGGAAGTACACCTTCACATTCGAGCAGATAAATGTTTATATTTTTATTGATAAAAAAACCCTTGAAAAATATTAACAAACAGTAAAAAAAAAGTAAACTTTGATGTGTGTTGCTGAATTATTATATGAAAAGAACAATGTTTTCTAAAAGTTAATGTTTTTCACTCAGTCCGTCTGGAACATTTACACATTTACATTTTCTCAAATATAATAAAACAAATGTTAAAAATCATAAAATGTATGAAAACATATTTTCATGATTTTTTGTTGAAAATCAATCATTGTATATAGGGGCTGTGTATAGATGTGTATAAAGGTGAGCTTCCCCTTTAAATCTCACCACCAGCTGATTTCACAGAATTTAAAGTAGATAATAGAGATTACTGATCGAAGTTAAGCTGAAATTATAGACCTAACAGAAGCTATAGGATATCTGAAAAGTTTGATTGAGGTACTTGTGGTCACAGGTTTATGTAGCTGAACTATCTGCCTATGTGATATCAAGAGTATTACAGAGTAAGAGATGATCTTAACTTATGCAGTGGTGCAGACTGTGTGACTGAATTAAAGGCTGCTGGTGACTTGGTGACTTGGGTCTGATAAACTGTTGTATGGCGCCCCCTGCAGAAGTGCATTGATTATTATATCCTAAAATAATAAGCTTTCCTAATGCTTTAAAGCAATGTACCATAAATGCTAATGTTGCTAACAAAAACACTAGAACTCAATAGTCACTTAATATATTTTTAAAAGCTCAAATTACAACATACTGTGTCGTAAACACATCCAACATTCTGAGGACAACAGCCTAGATATGGTATGAACAGGCTGACAAGTTTGGTGCAGTATTTTGATGAAAATGACAGAACTCTTTAGGTAACTATTGAAATCCAGTTTTTGTTAGCAAGGCAGCTAAATAAAAAGAGTAGAATTTGGACTCCAAACTTGTTTTGACTGATGTACATCTAAGATAAGTGGAAAATTGTGTAAATATGAACATATATATGTGTGTGTGTGTGTGTGTGTGTGTGTGTGTGTGTGTGTGTGCACCAGTCCATATGGCCCATATATAGAAACTAAGCTAAACATCCTGTTGTGCACCTATGGTAAAAAAAAATGTCATCAAAGTGCCCTCTAGAATGACAAAAAATACCTTGTTAGCTGCCCTAAACATGGGGAAAATTATTGAGTGGTTCTTTTTTTGCAATAAATTATTATGATGTGCCCTCTAGAACAAGAAAGATTGATAGTCTGTCTTAATGAGTCCTCTTATTTGGTTGCCTTTCCAATAGAAAAGAATGCTTAGTGTCCTCTATTGCACCTCTACTAGACAGTGTTCCAAAGTGAGCCCTGTTCAGTAGAGAAAATGTGATACGATGCTGTGCAGGGTTCTCCTACATGATGAAGTGCCTGGGTAGGTGCCCGTCTAATTAAGAAGTGCCCCTCCAGTGGGAAAATGTGCCCTTTTTATTTTTTTGCCCCTGCCCTTCAAACATCCTGAGTTCACCACTGTATACAGTTATCTATTCAGCATACGTAATTTAGCCAGCCTGTCCTTGTTGATGTATAAAGATTTCAGCCTGGATTTCCATATGAAAGAGGTGTAACATGAACAG
>BRDA01019405.1:0-19053 GCA_036984385.1 Crenuchus spilurus | reverse complement strand
CACCTGCATTCTGTCCATTTTCCCTTTAAGTTTAAGAGGTTGGATGGTGTTGAATGCACTCGAAAAGTCAAAGAATGTGACTCTCACAGTGGAGTGAGAGGATGAGATGTGCTTTGAGATGAAGTGCTTTGAGAGGATAGTTAACACTCATATACAGGAAAACATTCCGAACACCCTGGACCCTTTTCAGTTTGCATATCATTAGAATCAGTCCACTAACGACACAGTCAACATTGCCATCCACACAGCCCTCACTCACCTGGAGGGCAGAGACACTTACATCAGAATGCTGTTCATTGTCTACAGCTCAGCATTCAACACAGTCATTCCACATAATCTCTGTGAGAAGCTCCTCACCCTTTGACTGACCCTCACCATCTGCAACTGAGTGCTGAATTTCCTATCAGACCGACCCCAGTCAGTCAGGTTTGGAAATTGTACATCCTGCACAAGAACTGTGAAAATAGGTACCCCCCAGGGCTGTGTGCTGAACCCCTTGCTGTACACGCGCTTCACGCATAACTGCGTGGCCTCCCAGAACAACACCAGCATCAAGTTTGCAGATAACACCACAGTCATTGGACTGATCACCATTGTTGAAAGAAAGACAAGAGAAGTCTCGTTTGCCAGAAGCCATGTAGCAAATGACACTTCTTATGTCTTTCTTTCAGCAATGGTTTTCTTCTTGCCACTCTTCCATAAAGTCCAGATTTGTGGAGTGCAGACTTATAGTTGTCCCTTGTACAGATTCTCCCACCTGAGCTGTGGATTTCTGCAGCTCCTCCAGAGTGACCATGGGCCTCTTGGCTGTTTCTCTGACCAGTGCTCTCCTTCCTCGATCTGTCAGTTCAGGTGGACGGCCATGTCTTGGTAGGTTTGCAGTTGTAGAATACTTTTTCCATTTCTGGATGATGGAGTGAACAGTGCTCCTTGGGATGCTCAAAGCTTGGGATATGTTTTTATAACCTAACCCTGCTTTAAACATCTCCACAACTTTTTCTCTGACCTGTCAGGTGAGGTCCTTGATCTTCATGATGCTGTTCGTTCACTAGTGTTCTCTAACAAACCACTGAGGCCTTTACAGAACAGGTGTATTTATACTGAGACTAAATGACACACAGCTGGACTCTATTAACTCATTAAGTGACTTCTGAAGGTAATTGATTGCACTGGATTTTGTTTAGGGGTATCAGAGTACAGGGGACTGAATACTTTTGCAGGTCACACTTTTAAGATTTTTATTTGATTAAAATTTTGAAAACCGTGTATCATTTTCATTCCACTTCACAATTATGTGCTATTTTGTGTTGGTCTCTCTCTTAAAATCTCAATAAAATACATTTTGATACAAGCTTGTGGTTGTAAGTGGACAAAATGTAATTAAGGGGTATGAATACTTTTGCAAGTCACTGTATGTATATTATATATATATATATATATATATAGAGAGAGAGAGAGAGAGAGAGAGAGAGAGAGAGAGAGCCCTCCATAATTATTGGCACCCTTAGTTAAAATGTGTTAAAAGCCTTAAAATAAATACATTTTTTATTGCAGAAGAATAATCTCACTCTGAAAAAGTTTAGTAAAAAGCAACCTTCAACAAATAACTAAAAAATCCTGACAAAGAAATAATTATTTCCCATAAAATGACCTGTTCCACAATTATTGGCACCCTTAACAATTTCTTGGAAATTTATTTTGTCATTTCTACTGTAGTTTAGAAAGTGGATCAAAGTATCTAGGAACCTTTAATTAGTCATTAATAATTTCCTGTTTCCCTGGGGCATAAATATGGCATCACACAAAGGCCTATTTCTTTTACTCACTCTTAAACGTGGGAAAGACAAGAGAAGACACTATTCAAGTAACACAGATGTGTGTTGACCTTCATAAATCAGGCAATGGCTACAAGAAAATAGCCACTCACCTGCAGGTGTCCTTATCTACAGTCAGAGCAATCATCAAAATGTTCAAAACATCTGGAACTGTGACAAACAAGCCTGGAAGAGGACGTAAGTGTATCTTGCCACCATGCACAGTGAGAAGGATGGTAAGAGAAGTACAAAGTTCTCCAAAGCTCACTGTAAGAGAATTGAATCAAATGGTAGCATCTTGGGAGGTCTCCCAAACAACCATCAGGCCCTATCTACATGCCAACAAGCTGTTTGTGAGGCATGCATGAATAAAGCCTTTTCTGAGTTATACTCATAAGCATAAACAGGTGGAGTTTGCCAAGCAGTACTGGGATTTTAACTGGTACCACGTGCTTTGGTCAGATGAGACCAAAATAGAGCTTTTTGGCAACAAACACTGTAAGCGTAACACCAAGGATGAGTACGCAGAAAAACACCTCATGCCCACTGTTAAGTATGGGGGAGGATTGGTGATGCTGTTGGCCTGTTTCTTCTCTACAGGACCTGGGAACCTAGAAAGGATACATGGGATCATGAACTCTGTGAAATATCAGGACATTTTGAATCAGAATCTGGTGGCCTCTGCCCGAAAGCTGAAGACGGGTCATAAGCAAGACCTTAAGCATGTTGCCAAATCTACTCAAAATTGCAATGCACACAACATTATGGGTGACATACCAGAGTTCAAAAGAGGAAAAATTGTTGGTGCACGTCGTGCTGGTGCATCTGTGACCAAGACAGCAAGTCTTTGTGTCTAAATATTATTTAGCCACTTTGGGGTGTTTTGGAGGAGCGAGTCAGGAAACGGTTTCCTCCACCAGCATCATGTAGTGACCTGGCCACTTGTAATGGAGCTTACTGTCCATTCCATGCTGAGAACATTTATAAATAAAGAAAGAAAGAAAGAACTGGACATCATGCTGTCCTTAGGAGTCATTGAACTATCTACAAGTGAATGGTGTAGCCCAGTGGTGCTTGTGCCAAAAAAGATGGTACTATTAGGTTTTGTATTGATTTTAGGCACATCAATGCCCTCTCCAAGTTTGACCCTTATTCTATGCCCTGAATTGATGATCTGATTGAGCAGCTAGGGAAAGCTAAGTTCATCACATCCCTGGATTTATGTAAGAGTTATTGGCAGGTCCCACTAAGTGATAGTGTAAAGGAACTCACTGCATTTAGGACCCCTTATGGACTATACCATTTCAGGGTTATGCCCTTTGGCATACAGGGGGTGCCTGCAACTTTTCAGAGACTTATGGACAGGTTACTTGAGGGCACTGGTTCGTTTGCTGCAGCATATTTGGATAACGTAGTCATCTTTAGTGAAACCTGGAACGACCACTATGTGCACCTTTAACAGGTCTTGGGACGGATTAAGGATGCAGGACTGACTATTAATCCCCAGAAATGTGCCCTGGTAAGGAACGAGATTAATTATCTGGGCTTTGTCCTTGGCAATGGGGTTATTTGTCCGCAGCTGGGAAAGGTGGAGGCAATTCGCAGCTGTAGTTCCCCAAAAACAAAGAAAAAGGTGAGATAATTTTTGGGGTTGGTGGGATGGTATCGTAGGTTCATGCCTAACATTTCTGCAAGAGATTCTATCCTTACAGCTCTGACCAATACAACGGCTTGTAAAACAAAGTGGTCTGGACAGAGCAGTGTGAGGAGGTGTTCCAGGATTTGAAGGGAGCACTGTGTGATGAGTCTGTTCTGTTGAGCCCTGACTTTGACCAGCCATTTGTCCTGCAAACTGATGCTTTAGGTCTTTGCTTTGAGCTTATTGTCCATTCCATGCTGAGAACATTTATAAATGGTTAACCAGGGACAAACCCAGACAATTTATATAGTTTTAAAAGTTATTTTATTCAGCTCCATGTTACTGGCAAAGTTGCTTAAGCACACCTGTTTTCTGGACTCTGAAAGAAAAACAAACACAAACAACCATAAATGTTTTTTCACTATTCAGGGTGGCCAACTGATGGTGTAGATCATGTCTAAGACTAATAATCAATATTTTCACAGATTGAACTGCAATATCTGCTGTAATGTGTGTGTGAAGTGAGCGTTTGACTTACCTTTTCTTCCAGCATGCAGGCAACCTGTGGGGAGTCACAGGACCTGAGCAACAGGGGCTGATGGGTATTGTAGTCTGTAGCCAATTAAGGCTAAACCATTTCTGGTAGTTAAGGGGGGGAGTTTGTCCTATTTTCCCATTTTTGTTTCCCATCCAGGATCCAGCATGTGTGTTTTAATATTAAGGATTCTGTTTTTAATCATAAATTAATTGAATGATTAATGGTTTTAAATTAGCTAAAATGCAAGGTCAGTGTTGTACTTAAACAACTCTCCTGTACTTGTAGTTGGCCTAGTCTAATAGCTTAAGGTATATAAATACCAGTATGCAGCCATTTGGGTGTTGGCTGGCTGGGAGTGTGAAGCTTAGTGCTATGGTTGAGAGCATGTTATATTAAGTTTCTGTTAACTTTGATTAAGTTTAAATAGTTTTATGTATATACACATACAATAACATGTATTTTATTTCATTTTCAGTCCTGTGTCATTTTTATTTATGTGGCAAATTATATTTTGTCTACTCAATTGTTAGTGCAAATTTGATTTTTTTTATTTTTTTGTAAATTTTTGATAAAATGTATCATTTAATATTCATAAATGTTCAATGGTCAGATTAAACACACCCGCACATGCACACGCGCGCGCACACACACACACACAGGAGTTGTGGAGAAGTTACATAGACTTACTCAAAACTTAAAACCCTAAACATTTTTACACACTTCATAATACTATGTTAGTGAGGACATTCCATACCCTTGTAGTCATACATAAACAATAAAAATAAACAAACCTTAACTTCAACAACCAGAAGTCAGTGCTTCTGGTCTTTTAATTTATATAAAAAAAGTTTGTAATGAAATATCACAGTTTTTATGAGGACCAGCAAAATGTCCTTACATTTACAGATCTGACATTACGATCATTATGAGGATTTTCATTCCTCACCAGAAAGAAATAAAAGACACACACTCACTGCCCACTAGGTACACCCACCTTGTGTCTACAGTCATTAGCATCACTGACCTAGCACTAGCTGCATGTAGAAGTACTAGAGTTCAGTTCAGTTCCAGTCCATCTGTTCCTCTGTATACTTAGTGTAGCCTGTTGTTCAATTGTGAGGACCCCTACAGAGCTGCTGCATCACTCTCAGTGACACTCACATGGTGGTGGTGTGTTGAGTGGTGATGTTAAATACTTTGTCCACTGTATTAGACACACCTACCTTGTTGGTCCACCTAGTAGACGTAAAGTCAGCACAGTTGCTGAGTGGACTCTGGTCTCATTCATTTATTACATTAACAACATTTTATTAATAATAATAATAATAATAATAATACAGATACATGCAATACATGCAGCCTCTTTTGAAATAACACAAACTCTCAGAAAACATTTTGCAATGCTTGGCAATGGATGATGGAAGAAAAACTAAACAGAAACTCATTCAATAAAACCACAATAAACAGAGAGCTGACTAGGCCTCACACAAGACAGGATAAATCAGATGAACAAACTAAACAAAAAGCAGGCTAAGGTTGCTAAACAGGTTAAATAAGCTCAACAAGTTATGATTAACAAAACATAAAAAGCCCCCCAATAAAAGAAGAAACAAACCAACAGACACAGAACCTTGAAAAAGCAGAAGACAGAAGGCTACATTAAAGCATGCAGAGCTTGATAATACCAAGCAAGCAATAGTTCTCCAGGCTTAAGTAGTCCTGCAAATCAGCATCTGAATGTGAAACAGCTGGAGAGGTAAGTCACATGAGTTCAGGGGAGCACAAAGGATTCTGGGAAGTGTAGTTCCAAGGTGACATGAGAGAAGATGTGACAGACTGGAGGAACGGGCAGTGTTACACATCTAGAAGAGTTTTTTGGAGTATAAAACTGATCCTGTAAATCCAGACTTATCTTCACTTTGTGGGGCAGATTTCAAAAATCAACACTGAACATGCAAATATGACAACTGCACATGAACACAGTAGTCTAATGACATTGATCTGCCACTGTGGATCTGAAAGAAGAAGAATTTGCTCTTTAGTAACAGTAACTGAATTAAAATCCTGTCTGATTAGTGAATGAAGGTCAGATATGAGATGACTGAGGTTGTTCTTACCGTGCACCTGAATGAGGATGGAGTTCAGTGCTTCTGTATCATTAACTTTACTGATATCATACTGTTCAGTAAAGACCTGAGTCTTCTAATCTCACGGTCTTAATAGAGAAAACTGAGACACTCTGATTATACAGAGCTTTTGAGATCTTCCCAAAGCCGTCCTTACACACATACACATGAAGAAATGCAGTTTCATCATATTCAGGGATGCTGCAGGTCAGATCTACATCTTCTCCTTTATTCACAAACGGCTTTGTAGAGCTTATCACTGCACTTTTCATCAGCTGCATTTCTGTAATTGTGGTATTCAATTATAGTAAATTTAAGTACAAATGTTAAACAGAATTTCACTGAGTTAGCAGTCAATTTGATGTTCAAATATATTTCAAATATATTTGACCCTCCAGGAACATATAATGCTTCTTTTTTTAACTCTTTATTTCACTTTCCATGATATCTCAACGTTTGTGATTAGGGGTGGCATATTGTAATTTTTGATATTGTAATTTTTGATATTGTAATTTTTGCATATACATTTCCATTTCCAATATCAATATCATGAAAAAATCATTTTTGTTCGCAATTTATTTAATTTCATTCTTGAGTTACAATGTAATAAAATGTATGCTGTAATATATTCTATATGTATTACACAATAAGTGTCATATTTCAAGTTTTTTTTTTAATGCTGCTACTTTAAATTGAAATGTATAATAGAATTGTCAATTTCAAATAATCCACTAATTTAGAATTCCATGGGCTAAAAGTAATCACTGAAAGTATGTCACAGAAAGTATTTTATAAATTGTTAAATTCATCAAATAAAGTATGTATTGAACTTGCAGACACTTGTTTTCTGTAAATGTGTTGATGTATTATGTTTAATTTACTTTTAACATTTACATATAAAGCTGCTCTACTCACATCACAATGTTACTGAGAATCTCACTTATTTTTCACTGATACTTAAATATACAGAATATTTACTGAGCTCAACATTAACTGAGAGATTGTTTAAACTGTCAGACTTTGATGTGATTATGAGGATGATGACTCTTACTGTAGACATGGACTTGGACTGACTTTTCTCTTGATGTTGTCACGTTCTTCAAAAGATGTTTGTTTTGTGAGTAAACACAGCTGTAGTTTCCAGAGTCCAGCACTGAAGCATCTCTCAAAATGAAGGTGTGCTCATTCTTATTTATGAGTAGCACCATCCTCACTGCAGCTCCGTTTTTACACAAATACATGTGGAAGTCAGATGATTGGGTGTTGTTAAGAATGATACACTGTAAATGTATATTATCTCCAACTTTCACAGAACTGGGTCCTAAAATTTCTGCTGGCAAGAATTCAGGAGTCTGATCTGTTGAGAAAACAGAATTTGATGTATGAGATGAGATCAGTATTGTTATAATGTCAGATTTTAACCACTCAGAAATTAAATGACCAAATATTCCACTGCTAATCATCTCCATAAATTCATTCAGTCTCTCCTCACCTTTCAGCCTAATAGCTAATGGTTGCTGACAGTTCTGGTGCGGACCGGCTGCAGGTGGATCCTGACCATTGTTGCTGGCCTAAAACTTTAAAAAGCTTTGAGTATTTTGAAAAGCAAAGGAGCTTTAAGTCAACTAGCTTAATATTTTCACTTACTGCCCTTCTTTTTTGATTTATTTCAACTTGAGGTTTGCAAACTCAAATTTCTTGGTAAATATAGCACATTTTATATAGATAAAACTCTTTATATCACACAACGACAATTTCCTCCCAGTTTTGGTTTTGAACCACAGGTTGAATGAGCATATAGATGCTCCACTCATATGCTACTGAACAAGACCATGTTTCTTTACCAATTTAACAGCACATTTAGAAGTTTTTTTTTAAGTCTGCATTTCTCTTTGTGTGGCATTGAGTTCAAACCTCTGTGATACTAACAGTGCCTATAACTGGTAGCCTGTGGTGGGAGGAAGTCTAATAATTATGAAAGTAAGAGCAACAGGTAGCAGTGAAGTTTGTTCAAATATACATTTTATAACACTAACCAATACAGAGCTAAATTTTGGAGAATTTATGACCAAACCAAGAAATTTACGTTGCTGAAAATCAAGCTCAATCAAGCTTAATTTAAGTAGCCTTAAATTTTAAGTTGGGCTAACTTTTTTGTTTACAACAAACATTAAAAGCAAACAATAAAAAATACATTGGTTTGAGTGTTTCATGTTTTGTCAGCTGTGCTAGGGTATACTTAATACAAATTAACCTCAATTTAATTTATACTAATGAACACTAATTAAATAGGACCTTAGATTTTTTGTGACTATGCTGTTATTATATGGTGTGACACTGTCAGGGCATGTTTGCTATAAATATGTACCATTTAATATTACATTTTTGCTTGGAGTTATATATTTATAGGTTGTAATAATATTAGTAAGTTGTAAATTAGTAAAAACATGAAATGCATGAGAACATTTCAGACCATTTTATTTATATTTTATAGCACATCAGTGATGTAAAATTGTAAATTTAAGCCTGTTTTAAAAACACAACACAATAAGAAATCTTATATTTATTAAAATACATGTAATTTACATTATTTTTTAAAACTGTAATATTGAAAGGATTTTGATATATTGTTATTAATATAATATAATATTTTATTATAATAATATATTCTATATAAATATATAATATATTCTTAGATATTGTTAAATAATATATTCTAACAACCACTTGAACATGACTTAAGTTGTAATTATGTGTGACAATACAATTATCAAATAAGCAGATGTAATGCTAAAATAATGTAATAAGTATGAGGTAAAAAAGTACTGACCTTTTATTGAAGAGACTGATATTGTCATCATGAATAAAATGTCTGAAAATGTGAAAAAAAATTGTATACAATTATTTAAAAAATGTAAACTATTCTTTTATTCAATTTCATATACAAAAGATACATAAAGACAAAGGTTTCTTATACAGGGAAACTTACATATTATGAATTTCACCGCTGACCATGTGTCCATTGCTGATCAAACCCTGATTTAACAAAACTTTATTATCCACACAGAATCAAGAACAGTTCTAGTTACAGACCTGTTTTATTTACAGGGTTCAGTACTGTCTGTATGTCACTCTTTGAATAAAAACGTGCTGGATTGTAATGGGCAGGATTTTTCCTGTATTTAGGGAGGTCCCTTGATAGTACATCCGCTGTAGCTTTAATTAGAGAAGATACTTGTATCTAATTGTAGTTTAATGAATTAACAGTAAACTATAGTGGACAACAATTTTTTACAAAAGGTTTCCTTCCTTGAAAATTTTGGGTGATTCTGATGGGCACATCCCTGCTGAACACAAATATAGTTTTTGATGGTCTGTATCATGTAGAATTTGTGAGAAACATGAGATCACGTTTTACTGATTATAACACATGTGATGCTAACACGTGTCACTAGTTCAAATGAACTAAAAGTGTTTTGATGCTGATTTTTGTTTGTACTCAACATCTGGTGAATCTTGTTAGTGTCCAGCAATAGTCAGGCAGCAGTGATGGATTCCAGAAGCCTTGGTAACACATTCTGATCCTTGGGCAGCAATATCTTCATCTGCTGTTTCCTCTAGGCTCCATGTCTCAGGTGGCTTTGGTACTGGAAGATTGTCATCATGTGTCACCAATCTCATGGCTGAAGGAAGATCAGGATATTCAATGGACTTATTTTTGGCGGAGAAACCAGATACATTTGTACGACAGAAGTAGCAGTTGGTTAGATGATCCTTCTGTTCCCGCCATATCATTAGAACAGCGAATGGCATTGACTTGCAAGAATCTCTCAGCCAAGATCTAAGATCAACAGCACACCTTGCAGAACAGATGTGTGGGGCCAAGGCTTTGTCTTGATCACCGAACTGACAACTGAGATACAGCCCATAGGCTTTCTTAACAAGAGCCATCATGGCATGTCTTTGAAGCTTAAACGTGTACTCTCCGCAAATGTAACAAAATGTATCACAGCTGTTGCGACACTGACGAGATATTGTAACTGTTATGAACTACTTATGCGCAGACTCGTAGACTTTAATGTTATTTTCATGCCTCATGCATCACCTGAAACAGTGATGCCCGTTGCATTTATAGCCTGACCAGAGCTGCCTAAAGATGTTCGGACGTGCCTAATCTTTAAAAATTTCATGATGTTGTGCAACTTCAATGAAATGCCAGGAAAGCATGCCTAGGCAAGCCTATACAAGACCAGCAACATATGCATTGTTGATATATACAGATGTGAAAAACAAAATCACTGAAATAGACGATTTTGAAAAAATGGTATGTGATAGGAAACTTTTGATGGGATTTTTGTTATTAGCGGCTCAAAATACATAAGGTACACCCAAAAATGTTTAAGAAGCAAAATCTTTGTTGACCAGTGCTATTATAAAATATGTTAAATTCATATTTATAGTTTTTTTTCCAGATTGTTGCACTAAAACTTATAGTATAATGTCTAACCAATCTAGAGTATTTATCTGTTCGGTTTAGTGTTGTATATTATGTGTGCAACATAAAGTCAAAATAAAGTATAAGAGGCTACACCCTGTGGTTTTGTGTGAACTGATCACCTCCAGCTGGCTTGTTGCTCTTAAGTGGCCACTCTCTCTGAATGGCTCAGAGAACTTCTGCCTGATTCTCTAATGCCCTTATCAGCTGTGATTGCCTACAGCTGTGACTGGCTTACAACTGGGATCTGCAGTGTGTTCTGACATGGATTCATTGACCCTGCACAGGTTTCACTTTTGTCAGTACTGGGTAAAGAAAATAATTTAAAGATACAACATAAGCACAATGCTTTCTTCTGGGTTCTGTGGGCTTCTTTCTTTTTTCCTCTGTTTTTCTTAAGTGTGTGCAGGTTGACCATGCAGAGCCTAATCTGTATTCTGGTCTCCCCAGCAGGGCTTATGCATCACTGAGAGGTCATCTGGTTTGGTAGGCTAAATGTAACTTCTACCTTTTGTACTCTTCCCCTTGGGAGCTTAACTGGTCTGCCAGTACTGCCTGTAAATTCATAAGTCCTGGCCCGTGCTCTGACCTCCCATGGAAAGTTTCAAGCCATTCAGCGGCACCCTTGAGCTGTTTTGTTTGTTAGTTAGGCAGTATTCACCTGGTTCACCTGCTACACATTGTACAACCTGTCTTCTTCACTGCTCCAGTTGATGCATTTTTAATTTGTGTTTTATGTTTTGTTTTATTATTTTTGCCTCCTCCTCTATTTGCACACGAGGTCCAGTCTGGTCTATTTAGCTCTAGATTTTCAGAAAACATGGAAGCTAACCATTTGGGAGTTTCCCATTCTACCTCTCCATCTGGATATCTGGCTCTCCCATAACATAAACTATATTGATTTTTTTCTGTTATGCTTTGATGTGTCCCCAATTTTCTTTGGGGTCAGCTCCTCTTTCCTGATTTGTTCATGCAAAAACAATGTTTCTCAGTGCACGATAGAACTTTCAGTTTTTCTAAATTAGACATATGAAAGATGAACACAGGCACAAACTGACAGGGAGAGGGGCCGTGGCTCTGTCAGTGCTGACATCCGTGCTTTCATGATGTTTATAGCTGATGGAATTGGGTAAAATGAGTACTTTGGGAAATCATTATCACTTAACACTGCCACTGCATCAGGAAATACACCCTGAAGGTATTATGCAAAGCAGAAGCCTTAAATTAATACTGTACAGAAATGCTGGCATGCCAGCAGATTTATCTGGGCCCAAAGTCATCTCAAATGCACACACAAACAGTGGTCATGGAGGCTTATGTTGGTATTTTGGAGATACATATGTCTTTTCTTATGAGCTCAGCAGGACAATGGCAGACCACATTCTGTATGTATTACAACAGTGTGGCTTCATAGACATAGAGTGTGTGTGCTTGACTGAAAGTCTGTCTCTCTTTGAAAATGTTTGGAGCATCATGAAGAGGACAATCAGTCCTGTATCTATTTTTTAATTATATATAGTACCACATTAAAATGTAGATAAATAAAAAAAGGAAATAAATAATCTGCATCTCTTTTTCTGCCATACACTTGAAGTTGTTTTTTTTATTTCAGTAGATTTTGAATAATTATATTTTATGTGAGCAATTACTTAAAGTAACAATGACAATATTATTTGAAAAAAAGCACATCTAAGAAAACAGACTTACAAGGTTTGGAAAGATATGATTTAACCAAATGATGCAAAGTTCTAAAGTGCTGTGAAAGAGTATGTGCTGAGTATCACAAATAGAACTTGTCTGACAACATGAAGTAAAGGTAAAAGATCTCAAAAAGCAACACATTATGCCTCAATCTGAAGAAGGTCAAGAACAGATGAGAAACTGAAAAAACTGACATCTATCTGGAAAAGGTTATAAAACCATTTAGAAGGCTTTGGGACTTCAGAAAAATATTGTGAAAGTTATTATTCACAAATAGAGAACACATGGGACAGTGGTGAATTTTCCCAGGAATGGCTGGCCTACCAAAATTACTCCAAGAGTGCATGAACAACTCATCCAGGAGGTCACAAAATAACCCTGAACAACATCTAAAGCGTTGCAGGCCTCACCTGACTAAGGTAAGTTTCAACAATAAGAAAGATTCTGGGCAACAATGGTATCTATCACCTGTCTGTCACCTGATAAGGGAGGCGACTGTTTGGGTGCCTGGAAGCTGTCCAAGGCTACACAGCTGCTGTGCTCATTGCATGTCATCGTGCGGACTGAGAAACACAGACTCTCTGACTGCAGAAGGGCAAACAACCTGTTGTCTCCTGCCCCACCCTCCAGCTACCCCAACCCATCACCAACCGCTTCTGATGGCTCATTCCCGGGTGGGGGTATGACGACTCTGTTGCGAGAGTGCTCTGAAAGGGCTGCCGGACTCGTCTGCCACTGCTGGCCTGTCTCTATCCCCCCACCTACCCTCCCAGCCCCTCCCTCACCATTTGCTATGTATTGTCATTGTGCTTTAGGCGTAATAACAGGTGATGTTTTACTTTTCCACCTGGGCCCTCGTACTGCGCCCCACTTAGAGCGCAGTACGGGGGTTGAGGGGGGTTTTATTTTTTTATCACCTCCCCTCCCTCCCCATTGTATTCCACTGTTTCTCTTCTGACTGATGATAATTTCACTGTACTTGTACTTCTACCTGTGCACTGACAATAAATTGATTCTGATTCTGATCTGTGGGAGAACACAAAGGCCTATCTCACGTTTGCCAAAAAACATCATGATGATCCCCAGGAAAATATTTTGTGGACTGAAAAGACAAAAGTGGACCATTTCAAAAGGTAATTGCATGTCCATAGCATTTCAGAAAAATAACAAACTGACAGTCAAACATGGTGGTAATGTGATGGTCTGCGGTTTCTTTGCTGCTTCCAGATCTGGACGATTTACTTTAACTGATGGAATCATTAATTCTGCTCTCTACCAGAAAATCCTAAAGGAGAATGTCTGACCATCAGTGCCTGACCTTAAGATCAAGGATACTTGGAATCTTCAGCAGGACAATGATGTGAAGCACATCAGCAAGTCCATCTATGAATGGCTCAAAAAACAAAATGAAGGTTTTGCAGTGGTCTAGTCAAAGTCTGGGCTTCAATTCAATTGAGATGCTGTGGCATGACCTTCTGCATGCTGTTCATACTCAAAAACAATTCAATGTACCTGAATTAAAAAAATTCTGCTATGAAAAATGGATCCAAAATTCATTCACAGAGATGGGAAAGACTCATTGCCAGTTATCACAAATGCTTGATTGCAATTGTTGCCACCAAAGCTGGCTCAACCAATTAGGTTTAGGGACCAATTACATTTTTCCCATAGGGCCAGGTTGATTTGGGATAGCTTTTTTCCCCTAATAACTGAAATCATAATTTAAAAACTATCATCCTGGCATCCAATGTAAATATGCACTTAAAGGTATAATATGCACTTCATGTTCAAATTCAGTCTTCATGTCGTCGAACTGATTTCAGCACAAATTCTGTTAAAATAAATCAACAGTTTAGACTTCAAAATAATGATCAGATATTATTTTACGTGATTTATAAGATGTTTTTTAATTGAAGAATAATAATTACCATTTTCATATGTAACATCACTTGCATCATCTTCATCTGATGTTTCACTATAAGAGAGTAAAGGTGAGACCATTTAAACATAGATTTTGACAATATAACAACTGCAGGAATTTTAATACTGGAACTCAGAACTTATTAGAGACGGTATCTCTGTATGAAGGTTCATAACCTTATGAGCAGTAAACTACAGTAAGGCAAAGTAGAGTTGAGTTTTACATCAATAAATAGTATTTGAGGACGTTCCTCACCTCCAAGTGATGGAAACATTGGCGGCAGGAGACTGAGAGAATTGTGCTCTTAAGGACTTCTGTCTTTGGTTGTGGGTTATATCTGCAACATCAACAAAAAATTAACACTATTATTCAATTCTGTGCATAAAAGCCTGATTTGACATTAAAATTGATTTTTGTACGATAACTGATTAATCTAATGACATAAAATGTATTTAATGCTAATACTGTGATGATGTATCTGTATTCTCTTAGATTCTGATAAAGTGACATGAAAGAGACTGACACATTGATATTTTTATGATAACTGATGTATCTAATTATATAATTATATAATCATATTATATCATGCTAATCCTGTGAGGATGGACTCTTAAATTTTCACATTATATTTTTTTCTATTTCATTTAAAGAGATTTTCAGAATGACTTACTCTTAAATTTGCTGACTCTGCAACGATACATGGCAAGAAAAATTATTCCAACCAGTAACAAACCACTAAGAGAACCCAGCGAAATTCCCAAATAAAATGTTGTAGGAACATCTACAAAAAACAAAGATGTCATGCTTTTTTTTTTTTTTTAATCTAAGACTGTGACAATAACCATCAATACCTCAAGAATAATTTCATATACTACCTTTAAACCTTTGGGAAAACACATTATATTTGTCTGAAACTTATATATAGTGATATGCATTTAGGAAACTGTAGCAAACTTCTCTATGTAGAGTATATTGATTATAAAGGAACATCTAGCACTCTTACCAGTTTCTGTGATGGTGTTCTGTCCATTTCTGCTGATGTTAACTGTTGGAGTTGCTGATGTGATCAGTTTTAATGAAATATCGTTGAACAAGAAAAAAAAAACTTATTTTACTTATTTTGCTGCCCCTGTCCCAATTTTTTTGAGATATGTTGCTGACATCAAGATCTAAATAAGTTGTATTTTTTTATTAAATGGTAAAATGTCTCACTTTTAACATCTGACATCTGTTTTGTTTTATTATGAGTAAAATATGAAAATCATTTAATTGTTTTTATTTACACTTATAAATAAAAGTGTCTCAAAGTTTTTGGAATCAGGGTTGTAGGAATAGAGATTATTTTAGGTCAAATTTATGCAGAAATATAGACAATTTATTAAAATTTCACAAACTTTCAAGTACCACTGTTGATCTTTAAAGGTTCTTTGCATTCACACGGCTTATTCACAACGTGCTTCACTAAAGAACCAGCCCTTTATAAGGTTCCTAAAGTTCCTATAGCATCACTGAAAACATTTAAGTAATGTAGTAGTAATTCTACAAAGTAAATTAAACTTAATTTGACATTGACTGCAGAGAGATTTTTGGAGATTATTTGGTGAAATTGTATATTTAGGTTCTAAAAAAATTGTAAGGTTCTTCAGACCTTTACAATGTTCATATAGCTGATGTACATACATTTCTTTGAAGAACCGGCAAATAATTTACAAATGTCTGTCATTCTCCCCTCTTCTCCTGTTTCTTTCATCTACCCTCACGCAGCCTCAGCAACTACATTTCCCAGAATCCCTAGCACTCATTTGAACTTATTTGACTTTCCTCTCCAAAATTTATTTAAATAAAATGTCTTTACATGAACTTCCACTGAAAGTAAAAGTTTTTGCCCTCATGAAAAGTTACTATTTTGTAGATGTTACTTGTAATTTTTTTGGACAGTGATGTATAGTTAATGTGTGTATATAGTATGGTTACACCCCAAGCAAGGCCTGCAGTGCCATTCAAGTCTAATAAACAGGTTTTCATTATAATGCTCTGAGGGTAGAGATAAATATTCTAAAAAGTAAAAGAAAGGCTTATTTTTAAAATGAGCTGATAAAATAATCTTATAGCAGTGATATGCATTTAGGAAAGTGTAGCAAACTTCTCTATGCAGAGTATATTGATTATAAAGGAACATCTAGCACTCTTACCAGTATCTGCGATGGTGTTCTGTCCATTTCTGCTGATGTTAACTGTTGGAGTTGCTGATGTCATCAGTTTTAATGAAATATCTTTGAACAAGAAAAAAAAATATTTTACTTATTTTACTTATTTTGCTGCCCCTGTCCCAATTTTTTTTAGATATGTTGCTGACATCAAGATCTAAATGAGTTGTATTTTTTTCATTAAATGGTAAAATGTCTCACTTTTAACATCTGACATCTGTTTTGTTTTATTATGAGTAAAATATGAAAATAATTTAATTGTTTTTATTTACACTTATAAATAAAAGTGTCAAAGTTTTTGGAATCAGGGTTGTAGGAATAGAGATTATTTTAGGTCAAATTTATGCAGAAATATAGACAATTTATTAAAAGTTCACAAACTTTCAAGTACCACTGTTAATCTTTAAAGGTTATTTGCATTCACACGGCTTATTTACAATGTGCTTCACTAAAGAACCAGCCCTTTATAAGGTTCCTAAAGTTCCTATAGCATCACTGAAAACATTTAAGTAATGTAGTAGTAATTCTACAAAGTAAATTAATCTTAATTTGAGATTTTCTGCAGTCTTTTTGGAGATTATTTGGTGAAATCGTATATTTAGGTTCTAAATAAATTGTGAGGTTCTTCAGACCTTTAAAATGTTCACACATCTGATGTACATACATTTCTTTGAAGAACTCGCAAATTATTTACAAATGTCTGTCATGCTCCCCTCTTCTCCTGCTTCTTTCGTCTACCCTCACACAGCCTCAGCAATTACATTTCCCAGAATCCCTAGCACTCATTTGAACTTAATTAACTTTCCTCTCCAGCTGTCTTGCATTGAGATGCTGATTTTTAGGACTACTTAAGCCAAGACTTGGGAAGACTATTTTGCTTGGTATTGTTGTGCCCTGCATTATTTAACGTAGCCCTCTGTTGGATGTCTGTAGTAGGGCTTGTATTGTTTTGTTTATCGTGTTAGCTCCTTAGCTTGTTAGCTCCTTAGTTTTTACAGCTTCCTTGCCCTATGCAACATCTTGCCTGGAGCGAGGCCTAACTGGCCCTTTGATGCTTGTTCTGTTTAAACTGAGGCCTAATTGGCCCTTAGTTATCTCTGGTTCTTTTGAAACTTCTAATTTAGCTTGTTTAGCTTGAGGACGGCACTCTGTTTTGGCTGGCTTTATTGAGCTTCTTTTTCCTTTTGTCTGTTTCGGTTTATTTTGGTTATGTTGTCTTGTGTTTGGTTTGGTATTAAGCTCATGTTGTCTTTCACCTGCATTCATCTTCTCTGAAATCTTGTCTTGTTACAACTTCTACGGCATTGTTGAACGAACCAAACATGTTATTTCTTACCAGTGACCTGGACATGAATTGAGTTGTTTCCAGTGTTCCTCACATTTTTTGGATGATGTTTGTATTTTGAGAACACACAGCTGTAGTTTCCAGAGTCCAGCACTGAAACATTTCTCAAAATGAAGATGTGGTTGTCTGTTTTTTCAAGGAGTTCCATTTTCACGCCAACACCGTTTTTACACAAGTACAGGTGGATGTGGTTACAGCAATTTAGTCTAAAAGAGGTGAGACACTTTAACTTTAAAGTTTCTCCAGTTTTCACAGCAGATTTTCCAAAAATTTCTGCTGGCCAGATATCGAGAAGGTGATCTATTAATCAGAAACAATAACACACTGATTTGATATATCAAGTCATCAAAAATGTGAATATAGTGAAAGTATTTTTGTTTATAATTGAATAAAAATTCAAATGTCACAAGTAGAAAAAAATTAAAAGACCATTTCAAATATCTGACCCAATGTACAATCCTGAACCCCAAAGACAACCTCTAGAATTTGATCAAAATAAATACTGTCACAAGTCAAACTGCACCAGGAGTGGCATAAAGTGAATTAATATCAGGGTTATTCCACCAAATGTATTAAGTAACATTAGTATTATAATGTAAATGTAATATGAACTTGTTTTAATTGCATTGAGGTTTGAAACATCTTCTTTTTTACCTGTTGATCATTTTCTCTAAATAAAAACTTTAAATGAGAATATTTCTCAATGTCAATACTTTATAGAATTAAAAATATATATATTTTACTCTAACACATCTATAAATAGTAAAATAATAGACACAGCTTATGTCAAGTGGTATTTAAGTTTTCCAGACCTGTATTTTATATTATTTACACATAAAGTAACATATTTTTAATATTTTCATTTTATATTTAATATTTATCAGAAAATAGAATAAAATCCAAATTAGAATATTGTGGGAAAAGTTGAGCTTTTGTTCATAATTTAATATAAAAAATGTAAACAATCATATATTTTATATCCATTGCATTTAAAGTCACATATTTCTGTTCTCTTTGTGTTTTGATGTTTATGCTGTTTGAATAGAAATTCATTCAAAATCTCAATGAAATAATCTTCTAATAACCTGAGATTCTGGATTATGAGTTATGAGTCAAACTAATCAAAATAAAAAAAATGCTTATATAAGTCACTTGTAATGAGTATAAAATATTATTTTACTTTTTTGAATTAAATGATGAACACAAACTCACAATATTAAAATTTTGAGATACAAAGGTATGTTCAGAGAACACATTGATGTTTACA
>BRDA01019399.1:5006-33385 GCA_036984385.1 Crenuchus spilurus | reverse complement strand
CAGTAAAATTACATACTGATATGAACAAATATAAACATTTTGCAGTACATTTCTACTATTGTATTATTATCCAATAATAATAATAAAATAATAATGATTATTTTTTTTTCTATTATCTAATAATTCAAGCACCTCTTGTACTGTCAGTCCTAAACAGACATGAGAAGGTGAGCATAGCATTGAAAAATGACAAAAATATAGAGGAATACCAATGGTTTTAAGACGTGTGTATTCGTGTGTAGTCTAACTCCAAATGTCCAGATGGCTGGACATAAATGTTTTGCATGAAATTTAAGACTTTGCAAATAACTTCCCATTGTTAATATCATTATTTTTTGTATCCTTCAACTTCTAGAATAACATATATACCAAGACATTTCAGTTATCTATTTCAGATAATTAAGTAAAACTTTTGTTTTGCTCGGTCACGGAAGCGAGGAGCGTCTTTCTCTGCAGCTGTAATTTCAGGGAGTTTTCTCAGCAACCTATCAAAACAACCTATACGTCCTTGTCCAACCAATAGAAAGCCAGAGTTGGGAATGAACACATAAAAGTGGGTGGGACAACATAAAGCTGGTTGTCAAGCTAAAAAATAAAAAAAAATAATGTCCAGCATACTGGACGTTTGGAATGAGGAGGTTAAGACGGATGCATGACGACAATTTTTAAAAAAATTATTATTATTGGAATCTTTTGCTTGTCATGCCAATAATAGATAACACTTTTAAACACATTTGCTATGCTAAGCTAGGCTGAGTGTATTGAATTGTCATTGCTGTGCAGTAAACATGGAAGGGTGTCCACATGTACATGAGTGTGGCAAATGTCCTAACTTGGCATGGCAGCACACGTGCTCCAACACAATAGTACTCTATTCCAGGAAAGAGCTTTGTATAGAGAGAACAATGGTAGGTAGGCTGATTTTAATTGTCTGTGTAGTGGTCTAACTCTACAGGAGCTTTGTGACGTATAGGCTGAAGTTCTAAAGAAGGTTTACAGTAAAAGGATTTGGCGAGTTTGCCATTGGAGTAAGGGAGGTTAAAGTGGATTACGCTGTCAATGGACCCCTCTGATCACGATCTCCTCAAATAGGTTTACACCCTGGCACAACCTTTCACTTTTCACCTGGAAACAGGCACAACACAGCTTGGTAAGTAATCTCCTAATACAATGGTCTTTACCAGTGATAAGTCCCGTCAGGTTTTCCTGCATGAGGATATTTGCATTCAAGGAGGCTTTCTTCTCCTCGTGTAGCCAGATTACACTGTCTGGCAATATGTTCCTTCAACACTCATTAGAGAATTGATCAATCTCCAGCTCATGTGAGATTGAAGCTCATGCCTTGGAGTGCTGATGAGGTTGGTGTTATTAGCAGGAACATTTTTTTTACAGTTTCTCTTGGGTGGTAGAGAGGCTTTAAAAATGGCAGTTTGCTTTGCTTTTGGCAGTATGGTAATTAGAAGGCTAATATGAATTTGTAGTGGAGCTTCATCTCTCACTTATTTGCAGGGGTCCTCAGGCACAGATCAGTCCAAGCAGATTCAGCTGAAATACTGCTGAAGTCCAAGGCATGACACACAAATTCAGCTTTATTGTGAGCTTGCCCTCTTAGAATGTCTTGCACAGGCTAATGTACTGCCCCTTTTAAAGCAGTAAATTATCTGTTTTTACTATGAACCAAGAACAAGGTGATGGTTTTAAAAGCACACAAAGAAAACACAACAGTAACATCTACTCTCTCATGCATAATGCATGCTAGTTCAGCATATTCACTCTGGATAATGGCCTGTGAGAAGCGACAGTCACTTAAGTAAGCAGCTCATATAGGAGGCCCATTTTTCAGCACTGCAAATGAGAACTCTCTCATTACACCTCTTAATGAGCACCTGCACTCAGAATTTTGATGTAAACTTCTAAGAACAAATACAATTAAGTCAAAAGAGAAAGTTACACTCACCTGAGGCAACACATAGATGAACATGAGAAGACATTGACCTTCACTGCATGCATAGTTTAACTACATAGCTGTATAACTGTGCATACTCATTTGTGTTTATATATGTATGTCCTTGAAGTAATGTTACCACAAGACATCTGTAATGTTCATGACTGATTTATAGAGAATAAGAGATGAAGAGTGCTTTGTCTTATACTAACCATCTTCTATCTATCTGGAGTAAACATAAGATGTCATTAACACTGTTATCAGCAAGCCATCAAAATCACGACATAAAATCTAAGGACAGTGGGGTATGTGTCAGCACTGAACACAGGATGCAATTGCAAGCAGTGGGCTTTTATTGAAGAAAACAAAGCAAAACAAAGCAAAGGAGCTAAAAACTAAAGCATACGATACGGTAGGGTTATGCAAACATACTGAAGTTGATAGTGATGAGACGGTGGCTTAGTGGTTACTATGTTCGCCTCTCAGCACTGAGGTCTTGGATTCGAGTCCTTCTCTGAGCGGAGTTTCCATGTTCTCCCCGTGTCTGCGTGGGTTTCCTCCAAGAGTCCAAAAACATGGCGATCAGGTGAATTGGCAACTCTAAAATTACCCTGGCGTGCATGTATGAATGTGTATGTCTGTGTATGTAAATATGCCCAGATATGGTTGGCACTCTGTCCTGGGTGATCCCCCTAGTGCTCAATGCAGTCCTCCAGGTGAACGATCGTTTCCGGTTAAGAGAATGCTGTGCGCAACTGGCTGCTGCTTCTCGCTGGTGTGTGCTTCAGTGTGTGTAAATGGAGTGTGTTGATTGTAAAGCATCCTTGGGTATCAAGAAAGGCGCTATATAGTGTAACATAATAATAATAATAATAATAATAATAATAATAATAATAATAATAATAATAATAGAACGAAGTGAAGAAACCAGGCAGAGACACAAGGAAAGTGTGGAAAACCTATACAGGATACTATGAGAGTAATAACAAAGGACCACAGCTGTGGTGATGACAATGATGAGAGGTGTGACTAGGACAGGGCACAAGGCGGAGACAAAAGGGTAAATACAAGCACATTGCATTAAGTTGAACAAAAGCTATATAGCTCTCTCTCTCTCTCTCTCGCTATATATATATATATATATATATATATACACACACACACACACACACACACACACACACACACACACACACACACGTACGTGTATATACATATACATATATATACAGTATATACACTTTAGATAGATAGATAGATAGATAGATAGATAGATAGATAGATAGATAGATAGATAGATAGATTTATTGTACTGTTTAATATATTTACTCAAATATTTAACAAAGAACCAGGGTTAAGATGGGAGAACAAGGTGCGATTAAGTGAACAAGGTGGGAGATTGATTAAGCAGAAGCATGTGATTAAGTGGTCCGTCCAATATTATTAACACCATCAGTAGGCCCTACTGCCCATCCTTCAAGTTCTGCTGCTGGATTTATGGCTCAGCAGGGTGCTTAGGGAGAGGGAGGCTGATGTCCAGAGGAGCCAGGCACCAACAGCCACTCTGACTTATAGTCTCAGCTATACTTGTGTGGAGATTTATGCAGCAGCAAGGATCCTGCCCTGGGATCCCTCACTACCAGTGCCTGATGAAAATCTGGGATCAATAAGCAGATGAGAAGGAATGAAGCAGGGGAGAGGTAGGATTTACTCGAATAAAGTATCCATGAGCTCTATTATCTGCTGTACGCTAGTATCCTCCTGCCATGTCTGAACAGCATAGGCACCATCAGTCCAAGGTGTTGAAAGTTGGTGCCATTACCCATAATAACCACCAATCACAGATAAGCACTGTGTTCCATAATGTGGAGCCTTACCCTAGTTGGAAAGAACATTGTCAGTCTGTACTGAGCTACAGAAGACCTCATTAAGTTTTACAGCCACCATATATTACACATTGCCACTGCTTGCTTTCAATCATTGTGCTTCATAAATCTTTACAAAAAATCTAGTTTCAACTCCTGCAGTACCTCCAACTAAAGACACCTTATTCCAATTCTTAATTTACACATTCTGCAAATGATATGACTGAGTTTAAAGTTTGGAGGTGGGTAAATCTTGACATTTACCTGTGTTTTAGTGAAGAAGATAAACTACAATAATTCAATGATGTTCAATGTTTTTACACAAAGATATATTAGCATAGATGTGGGCAGTTACAGTGTACATTAATATGAAAGTGGCAAAATCTTTTAATATAAAAAATAGATTAAAATATCTGGCAACTCAACTGACTTTTCATAGAAAAAGAGAAACAATTCTGTACTTTGCTCAGATCTAAATATCAGGTGTGCACTTGGACAACAAATTGGATTGGAACTGTAACATCCACATCATGTAAAAGAACGATCTATCCATCCATCCATCCATCCATCCATCTACACCTAAAATTGGAAGTTATAAATGTTCAAGTATTCAGTTTTTATAATTTCTCAAATCTTCCAAAATAAGACACTTCTTATTAGCCACCACTTCATTATTGGCCATAATATCAGGCTCTTTTCTGCTGTGCTTGTGCTCATACCTTTTTGTGTTTTAGATACTATTTCTGACTCTGACTTGATTCTAAATAGAGAAGAATAGTGTTTGTTATTACTTGTACTTGAGTATGGATTTAGACTGGATTAGGCTCATCCCGCTGCCTCTGTTCATATTACAAATCATCTCATAGAGTTTGTCTACTCTTCAACAGGCCAGTAAGGACTATTAGTGAATACAGATTCAGTGTCTATGGAATAGATGTGGCCTATTTGTCAGTGACTGTAGGTCAAATCTATGGAATCCCCACACTTGTTCAGACCAATATTGTCTCAGCAAGGGAGAGATTCTGGTTTTGTTTACCCATCCATCCATAACAGCACAATCCCAGGACTCATATTTGTGCAGTTGCAATTGGCACATGATAAGAAGGCAGGATTTGTATTCATCCAAAACGGCATTGTGTCAGGAGCCGAGCTAAGCAAATAATTCTGCCACTCACTCCCACTCCGACTATTAAGTCAAAATAAAAGCATCTCAGCCTAATACAAGCAAGCATTTGGGCAAAAAAATATATATTCCCAAGATGAATTCAAAAACCAGAACTGAATGTAAATTTAAACTGGCTTGTGTAACACAATCTGCAAATAGAAGAAAGGAGAAAACATTAGCTGAAATATAAAGGGAGCTAAAGTCCTCATGTTACTCAATTAAAGGAAAATTAATTAAAAGTAAAACAAAGTGTGACAGGATCAGGTCCCTGTGTGCCTGGCTGCCTTTGGGGAAATTCATACTTGCAATAACCTCTCATAATGCCTTTAATTAATTTCCTGCGGCTGAAAATTCCTCGCATTAAAAACTTTGAAACATGCACGCCCCCACCAACATGCATCACATGTCACTCCAAAAAAAGCAGAGGAGCTGTTTTCTTTTGTTTCATCCATAAGCCTAGCAACAAAGATAATTAATTGATGTTACTGAAATGCTTCAAACAATTGACTACAGCGCTGAGATTTCCAGTGCTCATTTCAAATTATCTGTCATAACTATTTGTTTGAAAGATGAGGAATATAACTTCTGGAAGTTAAAGATTTACAAGAGCAAAGTAGAGCTCTTCACTTCAAAGGAATGACTAACTGATCTCAGAGTGCAGACACAGCACAGGCTGAGAAGCAGATAAAGATGCGGAGCTGAGTGGCCTACTTGATGAGATATAGATGTTACATCTCAACCTCTCGCCCTCCTTCACACAGCTTTTAGCAACAGATGGACTGCAGTCTATAATTATACAACCCCAGTGTTTGTTGCATTTACATTGACTTTTATTTTGTTGCAGACAGCATGAACCCAAGATATTTCATTTTTTGTCTGGTCAATGTCATTACATATGTTAATATACATCTATTCTTGCGTTTCATGCCTGCAGTACATTACAAAAAAGGCTGGGACAGAAAAGCATTTATACTTTTATAATGTTGCCATCTCTTGGTTAACATACGGTTTCTTTTTGGCACAGTTAAGTTTTAAGTCACATTTGTGAATGCGTACTGAAGTGCTTCACAAAGGTTTACCAATGTTATCCCTGATCTACGTATGTGGATATATCAGCTATTAAATGATGGTTCTTGATGCAGTGCCATCTAAGGGATCGTAGGTCACAAGTGTTCAGCTTAGGCTTGTGCTCTTGCCTTTTACTCACTGAAATTCCTCTAGATTCCTTCAATCATTTAATGATATTATGCACTCTAGAGTGAGAAATGTGGAAATCCATTCATTCCTGGTCATCTGTTTGTTTTTTGAGGAACATTGTTTTTTTTAAAAAAACATTTAAATAATTTTCTCACTCAGTTGTTGACAGGAGATCTTCTGCCTATCTTTGCTCCTCATAAAATTTAAATTGTTTTAATAATTTTTAATCATTTTACTCTTTTTATGTAATTGTTTTGGTTTTTAATTTAACAGTTTTTTTTGCTCTGTAAAGCACTTTGAATTGCTCCTGTATGAAAGGTGCTCTATAAATAAACTTGCCTTGCCTTGCCTTGTCTCATTGACTCAGACTATTGTGGATATACTGCTTTTATACAAAATCATGATAATAATCACCTGTTTGACATCATACCATTATTTAGTTTTTTACCACATTATTAGCCTTATATTGCCCCATTCCAACTTTTTTTTGTAACCCTCCCGCCATTGGCCCCATCGCAGCCTCACCTTGTTCTTGTAATATGCTTGTCTGTTTACATCTGTCCATGTGCTTTTTGTTTACATTTTTCATGTCCATGTCATGTCTCCACCCCCAGCCATGTCATGCCTTGTTGAATGCACAGCCCTGTTGTTTAATTATACGTCTGATATACATTGCTATAAAGCCACAATTATTGCCACTATAATTACACAATGTAACTTATATGAAATGCAAATGAATTCAAATACAATGTAGATTAAACAATAAAACATACTCCACAATAAAGATAAAACAGCTTTACTGTCCCTCATGTCTTGTATGGCAATTTGTGGCAATATTTAAGAATTTTAGCAAGCATTTTACTTGTTTGCACCAAATGTTAGTTGTCAATAACTGCTAGGTTCCCAACAGACAACATCTTAAAATGTAGTGTCCAAAATTTGTTTTACTGTCCAGATTTATCTATCTAGGGCTGAGAAAGAAAGTAAGCAAGTAAAAAAAGCATTCTGCACTCATCATTTTCACCGACATACAGGGAAACCAAGCAGGGAAGAGAGGTAAAGTGTGGCATTGCTTATAAATATAGATATCAGCATAAACCAGAGGGGACAGAATAAGCAGGTGATCTATAACACACCATAACTTCAGTGCAGTGCAGGAGGATGTCTAATGCACTTGCTACACTTTGCTCCATTACCTGCACTGACCTCCACTAGTGCTTTCAGTGAAGAAGTTTTCTATTCATTAAATTTCAGTATAAAAATGATAAACAACGACTCTTTGACGGTTTCTGTTGCTGTTGTCAGCAGGCTTTGGGGAAGACAAGAAGAGAGGCTTCACAATGGCTGTGTTAATTAAAGGAATAGTCTTGTCATCATAAGACAGGCAAAAACCCAGGACTAATGAGTTTGCCAACCCTGATGAGTGGTAGCCTGGGGAGAGATCAAAGGCCTGTGCACCCTCTGCAAGATTCACTACAGGAGGGATGAGCCACACACACATAGTAATTAAAGCAACATAGACCCACCTTACGCACCTGATCTGAGAGGTTATAACACATGTAGTCCAGTGCCAACTGACCTGTAAGCAGAAATACTGCATTTACTTTCATTGTCAGATACAAACAATGTAAATGTATGACACTTACAAGAGATTTGCATCTTTCCTTAACTTCATTTTTTTAGACATTTAAATAGATTTCAACAGATTCTGGTACAACTGGTACAATGTTTCCTAACTATTAAAGGTACTGAAGACATACCCTTGAGGGTTTCACCCCAGTGACAGGAAGGCTACTGACACAATGATGGATGTTTTCTAAAAGTAGAATACTAAAGTGATACATATACACATAACTAATGGAATATTCAGTTATAAACACCATCCAAACAGTCTGCCAGTAATACTTTTATAACAGACTGGTACTAACCATGGTATGCTGAAGCACAACAACCAGATGCTTGCACTCAGTGGGTCATCAGAGGGCTCTAAACGTATCATACAAATGAACAATAATAAGTGGTGATTTTCTGTTTGTGAATGTGTTGGTTTAACTCCTCATGACAGTCCAGTATTATCATCCAGTACCTGGTTTGGTTCAATACTTTATTATGTTAAATTAAGTGTGCTGTTGATGGATTCTATCAAATCTTTGTGGTAGTTGGGAGAATCACAGAAAAACATCATGCACCAAATGTGTTGTCCTAAATGTGCATTTCTTTGAAATATTTTAATGAAAAATGTGTGTGTGTGTGTGTGTGTAAATCTAAATAATAAATATAACATTCATATAAATAATATTTGATTATTTTATTTTGCAGCTCAGTAAGATAGAGCTCAGCAGCCAATCAGACTGAAGGAAACCCACAACAAACAGAATCCATTAAAATGTATTAAAAGTTTAATAAAATATTTCTTACTTTCATTTGCTTTTCCTCATTTTGTTTGATCTACAAGTCATGTTGACCCATAAGTTAATCAGTTGTTTCTGTACATTTACATAGAACATACAGATCAGAAGGAAGGAAGGAAGCTCAATGATAAACTGATTCATGTTCATATAAAATCAGAGAATGTCCTGACTGGTGATACATTACAGTTACACAGATTTACTTCTTGTTTACTATGTTGTCTACCAGTCACATGCAATGTCCTTTTTGTAAACATGACAAGGTTTATCTCCTGACAAGGGGTTTAGGAGGAGTGAGCAAAAATACAGATCAAAAACACATTACGGGCACCCTTCACTTTACCCTGTGTTAGCTCCACCCCTCCAGACAGGCGCTTCAGTCTAATGAGGATTATAACACTCAAACGCTGTAAAGTTTCTTTCCTCATGTCATTACATGCTTTAATATTTAATGTACACAAGCCTTCTCTGAGTTTCTTCCAAATATGCACCACTGTTTATCTTTTAGACTGCAGAACACTGCACCTCTTTTGAATGATGGCTCTGTGTATACTGTATATAAATGCAGCAATGCAAATCTATGTGATTGCACAAAGTGAATTAAGGGCTGCTGTTTTTCTGCTTATGTACAAGCTGCTTAATAGTGAAAATCACATATACAGTATCATTAGGTTTCAGGAGATTGCATGTTCATTTTATTTTACATTTACATTAGTCACAAAAAATGTATATAATCATATACATAACTTTGTATATATACTCATTAGTCACTTCATTAGTTACACATACCTTGTATCTACACTCGTTGTCCATTTTATCAGCTCCACTGACCATATAGGTGCACTTTGTAGTCCTACAATTACAGACTGTAGTCCATCTGTTTCTCTGTATACTTTGTTAGCCTCCTTTCACCTGTTCTTCAGTGGTCAGGACCCTCACAGAGCAGATATTATTTGGATGGTGTTGTGTTAGAGTGTGTTGTGGTGGTACCAGTGGATCCGACACAGCAGAGCTGCTTAAGGTCTAGTCCTTTCTTGGTGGTCACAAGATGCTGTTGGCTGGATAGTTTTGGTGCACTAACATCAGCAGCTCTGCTGTGTCTGATTCATTCATACCAGCACAACACACACATACACGCCACCACCACATCAGTCTCACTTCAGCACTGAGAATGATCCAAAAAATACCTGCTCTGTTGGGGTCTGGTGGTATATGGTCCGCGGAGCCAATAAAATGGACAATGAGTGTAGATACAAAGTATGTGTCCCCAATAAAGTGGTCAGTGAGTGTATAACCACATTTAGCCAATAAAGTCTGATCCTGACTGTGAACTGTAACTCATAACTGTGTGGCCTAATGTAGAGCAGAAAATCACATCTTGTTAATAAGATCTGCAGAGCTGAGCTTCAATGGCAGTGCAGAACAAGCTCTTTCTGCATTTCTTGGCCACTTAGAGCAGAGTGAGGAGAGTTACTGTCCTGATTCAGGCAGGATGCTAGTCAAGCTAGGTAGAGCTGCTGAAGCAGGAGTTTTGGAGGTTAGCCCTGCGACAGCACTGCAAACACTTTTCATATCATTTCCTGACATGAAATATCTGTTGTGACACCCCGGAGAGAGAGAGAGAGAGAGAGAGAGAGAGAGAGAGGGGGAGAGAGAGAGGGAGGGAGAGAGAGAGAGAGAGAGAGAGAGAGAGAGAGAGAGAGAGAGAGAGAGAGAGAGAGAGAGAGAGAGGATGATTCCATAAAAAGATCAAATCTGCTGATATGTAGAAATGTCTGTGTCTATTACCACACATCCATCAGGCCATCAGGACAGACTTCTTCATCGGGGACTTTTTCAAAGGGCAGGACCCTAAAAATCCTGCTTACACACCCTCACACATACATTCAAACAGCTGAAATATGCTAATCTAGCACTCCACTGCATCAATTCAAATATAATCTATCAGTAAATCCATCTGAATTTGTTTTTGTCTGATTTTATTGTTGCTTTAACATGTTTATACATGTCGTCCCTATCAGAACCAAATATTGTATCGCCATTAAGTTAAAGCAAAGGTAAATAAACACCAGACAGACAGATAAAGAGACAGACAATATTACATATGCCATATATAACATATACCATAATCACTTAGAAAATCAACAAAACACAGCGGGCACTTCACAAAGCAGGATTTATCAGTTTAGCCAGATAACAGAGCAGTAAGACAATACATTGGACAATATACACACTATAACACATAATATAATTCTCAGGTTTTACAAAAAATGAGCTATATGCTGTACATTTTCATTCCACAATACAATCCAAAGGCTGAAAATGAGCCATGCAAAGAGGTTATACTGAACATACAGGCATGTGCAGTGGTGACATATTAGCGTTATGGTCATTGGCTGTTAGTGCAGCACTAGCGTGCAGCAGGAGTCTGTATAGATTTCTGGCCTGTTGGGAGTGTGTGTTTGTGTGTGTGTGTGTGTGTGTGTGTGTGTGTGTGTGCATAATGCTGTGTGAAATGGGATTGAATAAATCTCAGTGCGAGCCTGCTACACAAGCGCAGTGATTTCCATGCTTCACCCACTATATCACCTGCAGTGTGATTTAAATGCGCTTCATAAATACACCCAGGTGCAACAGGGAGCATGGTGGCAAAAGTTGATCCAACAGGAACTTCTCGCACTGAGAGAAAGCACAAGAGCTGAGATATTAAACCAGAAGCTGTGCTGTTGTACGCCAATTAAAGTTGTTATTCAGTGAGATTCAGTGAGACACTTAAATGGTGGATTCTCTCTCCTTTCAGGGTCAGATGTATTGGCCAAGTATGTTGATGCACATAAGGAATTTGTCTCCAGCCATTGGTGTTTCTGTAGTACTATAAGGGTAAGTCAAAAGTGATCTGCTCTCTGGCTGTAGAATTTATTTTAATCCGTTTTCAGAAAAGACAAATACATTATTTTTTTACATAATCTCCCTGCTTTTACATACACATTGTCTAACTATCAACAAGTTTCATATTCCATCATTAAAACATGTTTTTGGCTGAGCTGTAAGCCACAAATGCACTGCTGTCTTCACCTCTTCATCGGATGTGAGTCTCAATCCTCTTATTGCTTCTTTTGGGCTTCTTTCATTTTTTTGTTGCACGGCAGTCATAAATGAACTGACATGACACATTCAAAGCAGCAGAACAATTACTAAGAAGACAGTGACCTAGTACCTAGTAAGTGCGGATAAGACATTTTGGCCAACAGAATTTTTAACTGAAGTACAGATGATGCTTGACTCACCCTTATACTGTATATATATATATATATATATATATATATATATATATATATATATATATATATATATATATATATATATAATGCAGGTGCTGTACATATAATTTACAGATAATACACAATATAGAGTAAACACTATATGTATATATACACACAGTAGTCATAGCATATGCAGACTTTTTCAGAGGTTTGATGTTAGCTTCCTATTGCCTCATGTTCTGGCCCTAAATCCTGCAACGAATGCTTGAATGGCCTCCTACGCTGAAAAGTCAGGCATAGGATTGTGTGCAACATGTGCAGCAAGGATAAAAACACAGCAGCATCTGCCAGTCCCTAGATGGCCATAGGCGTCGCCACAAGTGGAATGTGATTTGACTTGCTGAATTTGTGAGTTGAGCAGAAATCAAAGACTTGTGGATGCTTCCTGGAGCTCTGATCTATCCATGCTCTGAGAAAGGACCTTAGAAGTGATAATGAGAAAAAGTGTGGAAAGTTTCAACACAACAACTTTTTAGGGTATATTACAGTCATATTTTGTTTTTTTTAGATTGTTGTTTGTATGCTTCTGGGCAAAAACTGTTTGCAAGTCTGCAGATTACTGGCAATGTCACATGGTCTGAAGTTTCATAAATATCACAAACACTCATTATTGCCTCCTTGGGGCAGAAATGAATAGACCAGAGCAAAGGCTATTTGCAGCGTTTAAAATGCCATGCTCATTTAGTCGCTGGAGGGAGAGGCTAACACAAACAGCCATCTTAAATTTAAACAATCTTTCTCTCTCTCTCTCTCTCTCTCTCTCTCTCTTTCTCATGCTATAATGATCCACCTTTCAGCTATTTCTCATCTGAAAGCATGCTTTAAGGCATTACGGACCTGTGTATCTTTGCTTCTTTCCTTTACCACAATGTTCTTCCTTATCATCAAGAAGGAAGTGATGGACACCAAAAATACTAATAATGAGCACACTTAAAGCAGCCAGAGGTTGGCTATCACAGCCTCTTTATACACACAAGCACAAGGCAATGTAAACCAAGCAACCTGTCACTTCAGTGTTCTTCTAAGGGAATTACAAAGGGAAAGAGCAAAATGGCAACCATGAGGTAAGTGTCATGTTAAAACACAAATGTACTATTTTTAAGCTTTTCAATAAAATGTTAACTAACAGTTACAATTCTATTGTACCTTTCTATGCACTTAAAGTGCTCTGATATTACAGACTCACTTGTACTACTACCAATGTGTAATATCTACCTGGATGCCAGCGAGTCCAAATGCCAGAATCCTCACCACACATTTGTTAGGCAGAGAAGTGACAAAAAACTATACCCATTTTTGAAGATGGGGAAATTCTGAAGGATGAATTCTTATATAGTGTCTCTATCATAGTTATGGGCAATTAGGTTCCACATGGGAGACTAGAATAGTGCCTCCTTGTGTCCCTACCAACACCGCCTCATGCAGCCATGCAAGAGTGTCCTTGGAGGTCTCCCATCCTAATATTAACCAGAAACAGGCCTGCTAAGTTTTAGTAAATATACATGTTATGTTGTGCGGGTGCTATGACTGTTGGGATTCCTAAATGAAACAAGCAAAATCTAAACTTAACATCAGTACATGTGTACTTAAATTAATTCTTTTTAAATTAAAATTTTTAATAAAAAACAATATTATTTTAAATGTATTATTTAAAAAAATTATATTATTTTTAATTAGTTTTTCTCATATTTGATTAAATCCACTGTTATACAGTCTTGTTTCATGGAAAGAAAACAATCATCCATCCAGTCCTGCCATAGTTTTTGTAGTTTGACATGCAGACCTGTCAATACATAATGAATGAAAACTTTGTTTGTGGCTCTTAGCCTAACCAGCAGTTCTTTACATACATTTACAATAAAAGTCTGTTGAATGTTTATTAATCATCTACAAAAGAGTTTTCAAAGTAAAATGTCACTGAATGTTCAGTTGAATGTCAGTGTAATTTATAATATAAATAACTATGTAATTTATCATATAATTGTGTAATTGCAATTAATAAAAAGACAAAAGACCGTAATAACTCTTAACTGAAACATTAGTTGCCATTTCTTTACCCCTACAGCTGGTTTTCCATCCATGGATTGGACTAAATTGCAATGCCAATGAAGATTCACCACTGAAACTTCTTTTTATACACAGACTTAGGCCTAATTTGAGTTTGGAGACCTGCCCTTAAGTATCCAAGCATGTGATAAAGGTAAAAAAATAAAAAAGTGGAAAAGCAGACCCTGTGGTCATGTCCTTTCCTGCTCCACTCAGATAAATTTGACACTACTGGATGCCCTTCCAGGCTTCATTTTGTCCATGGTTTCTTGTCCTTGGGGAAGTGTGTTGTGTTGCATTATTTAAAACAGAGCTCATTGTCTCAGTTTCCATTTTAATCACACCATGTCAAAAATATGTGGATTATAGGATTTGCATTGCATCCAGACGAAGTAGGCCAGTGGTTTCTACGAGACATGAAAATGAGAGACTGTTTCAGAGTCAGGAAGGATTACTCCCGCAGATAGAGGCCAGGGCGTGCTCCTGAATTCCAGCAGGAGGATAACACAGTCACTTGGCTTCGTCACTTCGAGCTCTTTCACCATGCAACACTTCATTAATAATAACCCCACCCCCTGGCAGCCTCCGCCCAAAAAGCAGCTCCTTCTCCTGTCTTTGATTTATGGCTGACTCAGGTGTTCAGCAAAGATAGAATGGAGATATACCTCATACAATGGCCACCTGGGAGCACAGTTCTAGATCAGCACCACAGGGCAGAGGCGTGAGGGTATTTTTGTCTTTTGTTAAGAATGTCAGGCCAATATAGGCACTCCTGTATATGCCTCTTTGTGACAGAAGACCATAAGACACGTGTACTATGCTCCATCTATGAGCACTCCTATTATTCCTGAACACTACACTTCCTCCCTTCTCCGTCAATTCAGCAGCGTGTCTGCGTCTGTTTCTGTGCTATTTCAGGTACGGCAGCTTTAGCCAGATCAATATGCCCAGAGCGAACATGATGCTCACGCTCACCTTCCTCTGCAGTGCGGAGAAAACCAGAGAAAGAGGAGCTGGCCATCTTCATAGTGCTGCTCCATACTCATTCTCCTCTTTCAGAGACAGATGATGTTTACTGCTAAGTAGTATTGATATCATTATTACAATAATTAGCAAAAAAATATAATTTTGCACTGCTGGCTTGTTTTGACTGGACTGTTTTAAAATGACTTTACTATTAACATTAACCAAACATAAACAAGCATTTAAAAAAATTACTAGAGCTCTCAAAAAATTCAAACATTTATTATGAATTAATCACATTAAATTGAATAGTTAAATATTCTTGTCGTAATTAATAGAATGAGACTTTTTGAATTAAAGTGCAGTATATACTCTCACAAGTGAACATAACATACTGTACTTCACTGGAATGTATTTGTAAATATTCAATAATACAATAACATTAATTATAATTCATCAGTTATTATAAGTTTTGTTCTGGCAATAATATACATTTGAATAAACTGATTTCTCTTCAACAATCACATGCCAATTTTTTGGGGAAAGTTCTACACACCAACAGGTGTTTAGATTAGTTTTAGACTGAGATGGAGCTCTGGATGCCATTTCTGCTATTTAATCTGCACTGCTCCTTTAAGACTGATGTATGTTATTGCTGAATTCATGCTGTATACAGTGAACATGATCTAACAAAACAGCACATTCATTTATTCATTCATCGATAAACTATTAGTCCCACAAGTCCCACAACACAACCCTACTGATTTTTTAGTTGTCTGAAGAGAAAGAGCAATAATAATATGGTAACACTTTATAATAACTTTCATTAACAAGCCATTAATTAATTATTAATACATGTGAACAAATTATTAGTTCATTTAATAATTTGAACATGAACAAATGTTTATAAATGACAGTTCATGTAGTTACTAATGATTGTATTCATTTTTGCAAATGTAAACAAATCATTTACAAATCATTAGTAAATCATTAGTAAATCATTTGTTAATGAAATTCTCATGAACTAATGATTTGTTCCAGTTATTAATCATTAGTTAATGAGCTATTAATGAAAGTTATTATAAAGTGTTACTAATAATATTTTACTAATCTGAAAACACCCAAAGTGCATGCTCAGAATAATTAAAATGTGTTTAAAAAAATTTGGGGCTGATCAGCTTTCTATTGATCATGGGAATATGACACTAGTATACAGACAATCACCCAGCCCTAGAATTCTGAATAGCAGTAAAGGTCTAGTTTAGTAAGATCACATAAAACGTACCCTTTATAGAGAGGTTGTAAATGGACACACAAGCTTCTCAGCTGCAGGTTAAAATGACTGAGATAAAGTAGTCTCCTTTTTGCAGGGAACTGGCACCACTGGTTGTAGAACATGGCACTGAAAATAAGCTGTGACAGCAGAGATGGGCAAATTGTGTCACTCAAGTATATGCAGAATCTCTGGCTGTGACTGTCAGCTGAAATTTGAATATGGGTTCTCTGAAACCACAGAGGATAAAGAGATGCTGAACACGCTTCCAGAGACATTAAAGAGCAAAGAGTTCTGCTCAAGACAAAGACAGGCCTTGGTAAAGGTTGAGTTTGTGAAATCTTAGGAACTAAAATGATGCTTAATAAGAGAAACTACATCTCCATATACAAGTTAGGTAACAACACTGATACTAAATAAAAAGGTACATCTGGTATGTATAAGAACAGGACTGAAATGTTGTCTCTTATGTGAGGAAACAGATACTTGCTGTCATGGTCTATTTTTGCTATTTTTGCTAGTTCCAAGCTGGTGCTTCCTTCAGGTTACAAGACTCAAGTACTACACAAACACAGCCATATCTCAAGCTGACAAAAAGAGATACTGCAGCTCTGGAATGAATCAACCCCTTTTAGTCTGTAGGGTTATATGAGGACTAAAGATGTTCTTCGTTTCTGACTTTGGGAGAAGTTTGACAGTTTGTCTCCTGCTGTCTTCCAAGAGGAATGTCTTCTGCTTAATCCACTCAAGAACTTGTCTGTTGAACATTCATAAAACATTCAAAACTTGCTAACTGCATGTGTAATTACATTTACTGGTCTAGATGGCAGGTGACATAAAAGTAAAAGGTCTGCATTACTACCTATTACTGAATGAATGGCTTGCCCACTTTTCGATAGATTAGCTATTATAAAACAAAAGCTCTCCTTATGAGGCAAAGCATCCAAGCACTGGTGGACTCTGGGGCAACCTATGGTCGAAAAAACATCACCAAAGCGCTCTCTAGAATCGCAAAACTGCCCTTAGCTGCCTTTCACATGAGAAAAAATATTGAGAGGCCCATTTTTTGCAATAAATTATGATGGTGTGCCCTCTACACAGTAAATCTGCCAGTGTTAAATCAACACTATTAGAGTTAAATTAACACTGGGAGTGTTACATTTTGACACCCTCAGTGTTAATTTAACTCTAACAGTGTTGATTTAACACTGGCAGATTTACTGCCTAGAATAAGAAAGAGTGATTCTCTGTCTCTGTCCCCTTATTTGGTACTAGACAGTGTCCCAAAGTAAGCCTTTTCAGTAGAGAAGATGTGATGCAGTGCTATATAGGGTTCTCCTACAACTGTACATGATGAAGTGCCCAGGTGGGTGCCCCTCTAATTGAGAAGTGCCCCTCCGAAGGGAAAAATGTGCCCTTTTAATTTTTTCGCCCCTTCAAACATTCACAACTGCATCCAAAAATGAACCTCTCTTCTCATATTAAAACTCTACTAGTTTTTCGAACTAGTTTCTAGTACTGGAAATGCTTTGTGGGTATTTACTAGTCACTTGACTGTGAAACGTGACTCTGAAGATCAAGTATTAGAGTATCAGAGGAGAGAAGGACACATCGTATTGATCCTTCTCATGATCATGTTCTCAAGGACAACTAGCCATATATTTAACACAGCAGAAAAGTGGCATGTTCAGACCTTATTATCAGCAGCAGAGCTCATGTCTGGATCATTTAGATTGTAATAATATTTGCCAGCCCTGCTCCTTAATATGGCTGCATTTTATATTCAAGAACAAGGCTTAAACCTCAGTATAGGCTCAAGCATTTGAAGTGAGCACAAAAGGTCTTGCTCTGTGAAAGACAGCTTAGTCCCATTCCCCTGTCAATCTACAGTATCTGCCAGCTCATGTACGTACAATTGGACAGTCAGCGCTAGCGTGTGCAGTTGCCCTATGACATTGCATGAACAGCAGTTTCAAAAGATGTGAAGACCAGCTTCATGTGTCTCAAAGGTTTTGCTGTGGTCACATCACAGGTCAGGCTTTTAACATTGTGTGAACTTTCTGTGATGAATGAACCAATAAAATAAATACAATTATTTTTAAAAAATTGCTGATGGAAGCTTTTCTTAGAACCACAATCACATGATTGCTTCAACACTCCCACATTGCTTGAAACTTGACAGTAACAGAGATCAATGCAGAAGATGAGGATTGGTGGTGACCAGGTATGTATCTCTGAGGAATAAAGCTTTTTCAAGTTGATGTGGGTAAAAGAACTCAATGTTCCTCCTCTCTTGGTGCATCTCTGCTCACAGCATCTTTCCCTCACCTGCTGAATCCCACATTGTACACTGAAGATCAAATAAGGTTTGATCTGATGTCTTCCTTTGAGCTTTGTGCCTCTCTTTCTCTCCACCTATAAGTTTGCAGTGGAGCAGAGGAAGAAGACTAGATGTACAGTAGAAAGGTCCAGTGGTTTTCTTATGACCTCTGAGTAATTTCCCTGCCAGAAAGGTTCTACGGCGAGCTTGACATTTTAGTGCTGTACACCACAAAACCGCAGGGCCTACACTTATTCATACAGGCCTCGTGCGAGTTCATCACCATTAGGGCTAAAATGTACCCAGATCTGAACTCGGCCCTCACTGCAATCTGCGATCGTGCTGTTTGTCATTATTAAGCAGGAAGATGGATGTCCTGTCACTGGACTGTCGTCTCATCCCACTTTATTACAAGGTTACCTGACGTGTCACTGCACATGACTGCACGCTGTTTTACAGCTCCATCTGTAGCAGCAGTGCCTCACTTCTCCCTCTGTTGCATCTTTTCCTGCAGTGCACATGAGCAGACTGGGGCTGAACAGCCGGAGGGACATGTTTATAGATCTCTCTTTTCTAAATACCACACTTTGCATAGGTAATTGATGACTGTTATATAGGCATATTCCAGAGACATTAAGCACCATTACATATTAATGCGCAGCCTCCGGCAGCTTTAATGGCCCTTTTTTTACCTACTATTTTTTTCCAGGGTTACTTATGAATGTGTCTAGCATTATCTAATGATTCTCCAAGCTGGGGAGGAATGGTAAATGGTCGAATACATTCAGCACTGGCATGCTAATGGATAAATAAAGACATGCTTCTGCACCACAATTGGTGGAAAATGGACGAGATGGATCTTAATTTGAGCAAGAATAAAAATATCCCATTTTCTCTGTGTAAACCACAGCTGTGAGACTCGGAGACTAGCCATAAGGAGGTAAAGGAGAGGAGTTAAATTTCCCATCTCTTGCCGGAATGCCCTTTTACCCATGTCCCTGAGGAGGAGTGGGAGGGGGAGGCAAATAAAGAAAGGAAGGCTTCTAGGGGGGATTGCTGGGGCAAGGTCCTGTGGAAGGGTCAGATGGTAATGTGGCAGTGGTTGTAATTAATCTCCAGGTGGGTTGAGGAGGTGGAGCTTTGTATCTGTGCTTAGCCTCGTGCTGCCACTCGTGATGGTGGACCCTCAGGGCCCCTGGGGCCATCTTTCATTCTTATTTATGAGCTTCCGTCCTGCTGCTGCACACCGAGGCATCGATCCTTCAAGGGCGAAGAGGAGACTCGGTGGCCGAGAAACGTTTTACTGTACACTGGATACCCAGAACAGGGTGTAGCTACCGCCTGTTACTGTTCACCCATAGGAGATTCAGTCTGTAAGAGCAATTGAAGTTCTTAATTCCAAGACCCACTGGTGCCAAGAAATCCCACTACCCACTTTTGTTACTTTAAAACAAGCTGTCCCAGAAGGCCTGGGCAAGGACATAGCCAAGTTAACTACAGGGCACTATGCTGGAAGACCCAATGAATAGACTGTGATTCATCTGAAGATTTAAGTATTTGCCCTGGCAACACCAGGCTTAAGATATCATCAAATGAAAAAAAGGCTTCACTCTTTTCTGAATATTATCTCCGTCATAAGAAAACACATCTCCAAAATGTTAACAGTGTTTTTGCAGTTTCAAGTTTAAACAAAATCCAATTTAGGAAAGTTGGGAAATGACATTTTGTCCTTGTAAAGAGAAAATAAAAATCTACAGAGAGGGGAGTCCACTCACATTTCAGCAGAGTTCATGAGAACTTCTGGATCTCTCCTAGGGCTGAACAAGTGAGTCAAGGTCAAAGTAAAGGAGTGAAGGAGGAACAAGCCTGAGCAGTGATGCCCTAATGGCATGACGCATCTTCAGCTTGACTTCATCATGCCGTCCCAGGGGGCCCTGGACCATCCTCCATTTTGGAACTGCTCAACTCCACAGACTGCGGCGTAGCTTCAACTGGCCTTAGTCACCTCGGACTGGAACATCTCCTGGCTCTGACCCTGACCGACACTGGCACACACTCCTAAAGCTCTGTCCTAATGACTTTCCTGGAGAGTGTCTTTTACACAAGCCTGAGACTCTGTACATGCTACACATTTTCCTAGTAGCATCACTAGCAAAGAGCTCAAATGTATGCTCTTTATTGTGTTAGCTCCACTCAAAGGAATTGAAAGAGGCAGATCTGTTTCATCTGAATCCTTTTGAAATTCTACTCTGCACATCAACCAGCATGTTTCTTTTTTATTATCGTGTCCCTTACCTGCAAGGCATTTATTTTCATGTTTATATTACAAATGGCATATGGGGGCTATGTTTCCACTTCACTATAAAGCACAAGATTTTGTCATTATTCTTTCTCAACAAACAATAAGGCAGTGATATTCTTGGTGCAATGTAATTTCTCTGATGTCTCAGTTGCTTGGGTGCAGGCTGCTGTTGTGTTGGCAGCAGATGCATCTTATGGGAGATCCCAGTTGGAAAGGACTTCAGGCTGCAGCATTTTATTTCAGGCATTACAGATTGGCTGGAGAATCTGTGTATGACTGTCTGGCTGGATAAAAGGCAATTTCATATGTCACGTAGTATAAATAATGATTTGCATTGGCTTCATGTAGTATATGTATATATAACCAAAATGCTATTTAGGTAAACCATCTTTGAAGACAATCAAATAGACAAACTATTCATCTGGTTGAGTTGTATCATAGCTGGAGCTAATTACCCAATTAAATGCTTCAGTTTAATTGTTCAAAAGATATTTGATTACTTTTATAGAAACATGATGTTTAGCCTATGCAGCTAGAGTGTCTAAATGGTCACTAGATGGTGTCCATGGGTACTGTAACTTAGTCCAAAGTTAATGAAGAACTATTCTGAAGTTAATAACTGTATCACTTCAAAGTTCTACGTTCCCAACTCATGGCCAAAATTCAGTCCAATTTTAATAATGATGGTACCAACCCATACTTCTCATAACAAACATAGTGCAAATAGCCTAAAAATCATCTCCTTGAGACAGACAAACAGACACAGAGATACACTACTGTCAAAAGTTTTAGAATGTTGCTGGGATGTGCCTAGTTGGTCAGGGGTTCAAGGTAATGACCCAAAACATAAGTCCAAGCTGTGCCAGTACTACCTCAGGAAAAAAAAAAAAACAAGATGGTAAGCTTGAAAACATGGAATGGCAGCACAGTTTCTAGCAGTGGCAGACCTCATATTTGAAGGGGTAAAAAAATAAAAAGGGGACATTTTTCCCATTGGAAGGGAACTTCTCAAATAGAGAGACACATACTGAGCACTTCATCATGTACACTGTGATCTGAGGACCACAAGTTTGAATCCCAGGTCATGCTGCTAGCCATCGGCAGCCGGTGCCTGAGAGAGCAAAAATAGTCAGGGACATTACAAGTGATAAGGAGAGTCAATGAATGGGTGAGTCGATTGGCTACTAAACACATTAAATAGAAAAATCGGCAAAAATATAATAATGATAATAATTTTAAAAATAAATTTAAAAAGGGTCCATTTTGTGATATAAATTGATTCCATTATGTCTTATTTATCATCTCTGCTTTTTATTTCAAAGTGCAATGGGATATTAAACTGAATTTTAAATAAAGAACTGAAAAAATTGAGGTGTTCTAAAACCTTTGACAGGTAGTGTATATTTTATTAATCCTGATGAAAATTGCAGTCACATTGGCCTAGACATAAAATTATACACAACACCTACACATATCAGAGAAAAACAAGAACAGACATAAATTATAAGAAACAGCAAGACAAGATATATATACAGTTTAAAGTGAAAAATAAAAAGTGACTTAACCATTCAGGCCATGATATATTGCATGGTGTCACCCTATAAGAACATTGTACTCTATGTATTGTGGTGTAGTTTAGCACAGATCAGATAGTAGATCAGTACTGTTCCTCAAAATGATCCAAACTACTACAAAACATCTTTTAATCAGAATGTAAATTGTTTGTGAAGTTAATTAATTCCATAATTATTCATATATTAAAATGTCTAATGACATGCTTACACTGGAATGGCAGAGTAAAATAAAAATATGGTTACGAGGAGTAAAAACTCCTTTTAGACTAAATTGAAATAAAGGATCATTAATTCTGCATTAGTGATGAACAGTTGTCCCTCACAATAGCCTACCCAAATACATTTGAACTAGAACCAGTCCCTCAGCTATTATCATTAAATATTCAGAATACATTCTATATAATGTATACAAAATATAAAGAATAAACATTCCAATATGTTATACAGTGTTAATATAATCTGGCTTTAGCAGACACTTAACTGTGACATATCTTGCTTTTTTCAGTCAAGATGTTTATTTTTCTTGTTTTTTTTATAACAGTTTTTGTATTTTCATTATTATTTTTCAAGCTGTATGAAAAACTACATAAAGTTTGCTTTAGCCCATTATCCCCATATGTTCCCTCCTGCTTTTACTAACACATTAAGACAAAAATGTTCAAATCCACCTTCTGTCTTGTAGAAACAGACAAAGCCACCATGTTCAATTGCAAAGACGTTTTGTTTCATTGTTCTCAGACATGTTAGTGAACACACAGTAAAAGCTTGGCAAGGCTAACTCCACTGACGACTCCTTGTATTTGTTCCTGCTGCTTTGTGGTTCATCACTTTCATTCACTAAGTACTGGTCTACAGCTCCAGCATATCCTCAAGGGAATGTGCTCCTGCGGACCTGGGGTAGAATGAGCTGAGAACATGGCAAGTGTTCAGTACTGATAGCGATGCTTATCTGGCATCGGGACATCACTATAGCTTACAGCTGTCCTGTTCTACATGCTGCCAAGCCATGTCCATGGAGCTACTTAATGGCTTTATCACTTTATAAAGATAAGGTTAAACATCCCTCTTAACATCCACAGGATAGAGAACACTGACTCAATCAATAGGATTACAAAGCAACAAATAGTTACATTCTGTTAGATTATTATTTGAAATTGTATGCAGCTAAAAATTTCAGGTGAGGTTCTTCAGTGAGGTTTTACTGTTTTAGGAGCTGAAATTCAAAATAATTATGTATGAGGATCAGTCAAAAATTATACACATTTTAGTTCTATTAAAATGTATGTTGGTGGCAATGTCTTATCAAGACTTTCTGTACTAGGTCATTGTCTGCATAGTAACTGCTGTGCAGGTTTGAGTATGTTACCTCAGTTCATTTATGACTGCAGTGCAACAAAAATGGCTGCCCCATTTATTATTTACACAAAAGAAGAGCAGCATGCAGTGATTCGTTGAACATGTCTGGACGTCTGCAAACAAAATTTGGAACTATACCCTAAGGAAGGTGAAAGTTTCATAAAATGAATAATTTCTCATGATGAGACATGAATTCATCACTACAAGCTTGAGAGTAAACAGCAGAGTATGGAATGGAAACATTCTCAATCGCCGAACAAGAAAAAGTTAAAAATGAAACCATCAGCTAGAAAATTGATGCTTACGGTTTTCTGGGTCCCTTGAAAAAAGCCATAAGGGGATGGAGACTCACATACGATGAAGAGGTGAAGCCAGCAGTGCATTCATGGCTCACAGCTCACACTGTGAGCTCAGATAATTTGAACTTTTGAAGTTGAACTTAAAAACTTTGAGGAAACCATTTGCCTTAAAAGTTAAGTAATGTGCAATGAAAACTTAAGTTAATGTAATTTAAAATATCAAGATATAACACCTAAAATGTAAGTTGAATTATCTTTTCTGTTTTTGTTATATTCGTGCCTTTACCCAATAATTCTACTTAGAATCTTGAGTTCAAGAAAATAAAATATCGATTTCAGCTAAAAACATGTTTTCATGATGAAGTATGAAAGCTTATTGATAGACGGAGAAAGTGTATTGGAATGCAGGGGGGTTATGTAAAAAAATAATGTATTTGTCTTTTGTGAAAGCAGATTAAAATAAATTTTACAGCTAGAGAGCAGAGTAAATTTTGACTCACCCTCATACAATGTAATGACTTGGTTTTATATAATAGTAGTAATTAGAGATTGAACAGTTGTTTTACTTCCACCTGTTCCACCAATTTATTCCAAATTACAATTTAATTAAATATGAATTATTTCTAACTCATAGCACACTGAAACAAGCATTTCCATCAACTGCATTTCTATGATGAGTTGTGATGAAAAGCTTTAGTTCACATGGTTTCATTTCACAAAATATAATTTAATTTTTTTTCCCAAAAAAATATGTGAGTCTAATTCATTGAATCACTCTTCATGTAAAGACATTAAATTGTGTAGTAGTACATTTAAAAAATTTGAATAACAAAAAAAAAATCATTATTTATTTCAGAAGGTAAAGTGTCATTTTTTCATTTCTTACACATAAAGTGACATTTGAAGCTTTTATGTTGATTAGTATGACTTACAAGCTCATAAAAACCAGAAATCCAGAATCTCAAATTATTAGAATATTTAATTGTGCATTTGATTTATTTGTTCTTCAGACTGTATCAATATTTAAAAAAAGGCTTGAAATGTGTCACTACACAGTAAATCTGTCAGTGTTAAATCAACACTATTAGAGTTAAATTAACACTGAGGGTGTCAAAATGTAACACCGTCGGTGTTAATTTAACTCTAATAGTGTTGATTTAACACTTGCATATTTACTATGTGTGTGATGAATATAATATATATTACTGTCTACATACTAAACCCAGTGTAATATATTCAATTCTGAACACAAATGAGCTTTTTCATGGCAACTTTTTTGAGATGCACTAGTAGTTACACTGGAACATATATCTCTAATCTTCTGAATATTAAAAGGAGAGCTACATGTCATTGGAGCACAAATATACAAGAATTTGAATTGAAAGTACCAATCTTGCATGTAGTGAGTTATTATTTTTAATATTAAAAGCTATACCGGGACCTTCTCTTCTGTTTTTCTCTTTTAGCAGCTGGCATGGGGCATGTGTTACATTACCCATCCATGCATGCAGCACCAAACCACAGCAATAATCACTGGCCATCAGAGCACTGCTGATGGGGACAAAATGGACAGTGTGGGTCTGTAAGGCGACTGGACGGCCATTAGAAACTGGAGAAGGCAAATGCAGGGAAACTGTTGAGGTGGGCGGAAGCAGGGTGGACGCAGTGCTGTGGTGGTAAATAAATAATGAGGTGTAGGTGTTGCTCTTGGCCTACTGAGCTCGTCAGGGCTGACAACACAATCTGTTCTAAAACTACTATCTTCATGGCTCACACGAGAAAAGACCTCCATCCATCCATATTTTCTAGTCCAGTTAATAACCACCCAGAGCACATAGTGGAGCTCTTTCTCTAGCTCATTAATTTGACTTGCTGTGCAAACAGAAACAACTGGTGTTGATGTTTAGTTATGTGCCATAAATTGGTAACAGAGGATTGTACATGGACTGATCAATACAAAGCCTGTATTAGGTGCCATATCTAGCACATACATCAGGCCAACAGTGATAAATGCAAATGTAGCAGAATTTAATATGTATTTATGAAGAGCATGTGTCAAAACAATCAAATGCTCCCATGTTAGGAGATATTGTGCTTCCCTCCCAAAAATAAGAGGCTTTTATGATGCTGCAATATTGCAGATTTCCCCTAGGGTTTAATTATTGAAGATAGGCTCAGCCCCCGCCTGCTGAGTTGCTGCTGGCAGATCCACCTGTCCAGCAGCTAATGTGGTTTGGGAGTGTAAGTACTTTTCTATTGCTTTTCCTGAGCCTGTTTTTGGCTCCTACAGTCCAGACACCACAGTTTAAACTACTCACCCAGCAGAACAAGCAATGGAACAATGGATGTCTTATTTTGATTCTTACTTTCTTCTATAAGCCACATCCATAAACTCAAATATAGAATAATTAATCAAATTTTAATTTCAAGTTTATACAATCTTTTTTTTATATTAGTGTTGAAAAGATGCCCCCTCAGTTGGAACATCTACATTTGATGTAATAACACATTAATACATTAATTACATTTACTTAGTTCTTAGTTAATCTAAGACCCTGTTTAGACTGGGTTGTTTCATGCTTCTTGAGTATCAGGATTTTATTCAGATAAAGATTATCCACATAAAAACACAGCTTTACATGCACCCAAGATGCATTTAAAACAGATTAGCTCAAACCACTTCAGGAGGTGAACTAGATTCATTTTAACCAGATGTTATGGTACTATATCTGCATCTATCTCTCTATGCCACATTTGGCAAACAAAACCCCGCCCAATACAAACAAAACTCTACCCAGTGTAATCAGAACTCTATCCTCTATGGATAAAACCCAAACCAAAACAACCAAAACACCATCCAATATAAGCAAAACTCCACCTTATACAACCATAACTTCACTATATACAACCAAAACCACACCCAATATATCTAATGCCACACCCAATACAACTAAAACCCCACCCAATATACCCAAAATTCTACCAAATATAACCAAAACACCACATTATACAGTCAGAACAGCATGAAATGTAACCAAAACCCCACCCAATACAATCAAAATCCCTCCCAATACAGCCAAAGCTCCACCCAATGCAGCCAAAACTACACCCAATACAGTATATCACAACACATGTGATCTATGATTGTGATTAATCTAATCATGGAAGATGCACACAGTTGCTCAACAGAGGAAACTAAATGCTTGTAATTTTGAGCAAAACTGTTGTGCAGAATAAACAACAAACAAACTACAGAATCATCCATATTTGAAGAAAACCCAAAACAACTGTTGGCAAAAAGCAAAAAACAAAACAAAACTGAAAATGTAAAAAAAGAAACTTGCTCACAGGAAGGCAAAGAACAACAATATCCAAAGTGTCAGAGCAAGTTTTAACAAACTTGATCAAATTCTTTGAGACTGGCCAGTCTACTGTCCAAAAGATAGAGACATATTTGAACTGATTTGCATATTACACGCCACATAGCATTTGGCTTTGAAAGTCACTAACCAGAGATGCTTTGACTGCCAAATGTAAATATGTGCTTAAAATCTTATCAATCCAGACACTAGTCTCCTGAAACGACCAAGTAAATGGGATCCAAGAAACTGTATGGAGCCAAGTTATTGAAATGTATGGTCTGTAAGCACATGTTCATTCCAGAAAATGACATCAGGCATGAATGACCCCACATCATGCAAGTTGCATAAACAAACCAGTCCATTTATAGTCTCATTTACATGCATGCAGCTGACATGATGCTATTTCTGCAGCAGAAATGAAATTATTAAGTAATGCTGTGCTCCAAGCATTTCTTTTTATGGCTCTACACAGAAATAGACTCCAGTGATTTCAGCTTTTACAACATGTTTGTGTTGGTATTATAAAGCTATGTCATTGAACATGTGATGGTATTGCAGGAAGGAAGGCAAAAATGTCGCAAAAAGAAAAAGCGTGCTTGAGCATGACATAAACGTACACTGTTCAAAAAAATAAAGAGAACACAAACAACACAATGTAACTCCAAGTCAACCACACTTCTGTGAAACCAACCTCAATGTAACACAACAAACACAAGAGAAATAAAAAAACTTGTCACATGCAAATACAGTACGAGTTCGTGCGAAAAAGAAAAACGCTGTAAAAACGGAAGGAAGGACGTTATGGTAGTGTACAAGTTACTGTATCGAAATATTATGGTTGTGTTTGTACAACATTTTCGACTTTAGTGACCTCAGATAAAGACACATCTCGGTATTTTTCTTTACGAACCTCGTGTCGTAATGAATTATTAAAGTAAAGACGACGTCTTTATCGTAGTACAGTCGACGTACGTACATTTA
>BRDA01019395.1:0-10760 GCA_036984385.1 Crenuchus spilurus | reverse complement strand
GCTTTACTAACACACTGTGGCCTTGTTTTTTAAATGACAGAAGGGAAGAATACAGCAGAAAAGCTGCGAGACTGTGACAGGTTAATGCATAGGTGGGACTATCTTGACCTTTGAAAAGTGTTGAGTGTAATTTGTTGTTGATAATGGTGGTCAAAGGCCTAGCTGAAGATATGTTGTTTCAGCATTTGAACATATAGAGTGTTTAAAATAACTGCATCAGCACCATGGAAACCGTGCTCTTGTCCCTGGTTCTCGGACCATTTTTGAATAACAGGGAAAATGGGAATATGCTCTCTCACTATCTCTTGCTCTCCCGCCCTCTCCCTCATGCTGTGCTCGCATGTTCATCTGTTAAAGCTGCCTCTTTTACTCTCTGTGAGCACTTCCTCTCCTCTCTTTGTGCGTTTCACGCTCTCATTTGCGGCTACCGGCAGCCCTGGAGCCATGACAGACAGAGAGAGAGAGAGAGAAAGAACGGGAGAGAGAGAGAGAGAGAGAAAAAGAAGACCATATTGCAATTTCCCTTGTTATTCAAAAGCTATTAGAGCCACCATGGAGATGAGAATAGTTTCCATGGTATAGAAGCAGTTAATTTATGTATACTATATGTTCAGATACTGAAGTCTTCAGCTAAATGCCCTTGACCATCATTATAGACAGTAAATAACATGTTACAGATGTACTGAGGGCTCAGTGCATGCAGGGAGGAGGCAAAATACACTATGTCCAACTGCTTGTGGATGCTCCTTCAAATAAATGCATTCAGCTACTTTAAGTTGCACCCGTTGCTAACTTAGATGTACACATGCACACACAGCTTATGCAGTCTCTTTAGAGAAGTACTGCACCATGTCTAACTGAGCTGTGGAGCAGTGGAACTATGTTCTCTTGAATGATTGTGCTGTTGCTGTAGTTTAGCCTTTATTGACTTTTTTATCATAAGTGTTTCAGTGAGCTCCCATGTCTGTTTACCTTCTGGCTCTCTCCTTTTTGGTAGGCTCTTCTAGAGTCATTAGCCACACCCTGATAAGTCTCATAATCCCTGTGCTCTATAAACCCAAACTGAACTATTTCCACCTTTGTTTTTGCTGACTGAGTGATTGCCCACCAGTCCAGTCCAATGCTGATGGAAGATTGAATACTATCTCTGCATGATGCCACCTTAAACCGGCGTCCCACCAACAACCAACTACTGTGACCTGCTCCAGATGCCCTACACTACTGACAAGAATCAAGTTTATATGGACTTTACTGGCTGTTATCATTATTATCATCATTCCTGTTTCACTACTGTCACCATATCAGTACCTGAACACTACAACAACATCACAGGATTATGTGATTTATCAAGAACTTATAATTAGTAGATCAGAGAAGGATGGGTGTGAGTCTGGTTCCTCCCAAGGTTTCTTCCTCCAGCTCTGAGAGAATCTGGTCACTGTCTCCGTTGGCTTGCTCACTGGGGATTTGGTGTTTTGTTATTACTACCCTGTAAAGCTGCTTTGTGACATTGTTGTAAAAAGTGCTTTATAAAAAAATTGACTTCCCTGGACAGTAGAGACTCCAACAAAAGTAAGATAACCTCTTTTTAATACCCTTCATTGAAAAAAAACAAAAAATGATGTCCCAAAACTTTTGCCCATATACTCTATCTTCAGCAAGGTGCAGACTGAGAAAAAGCTAGTCAGCTAACAGTGGGTTACATAGCACGAGTAATGTTTAAACATTAGAAGTCTCTTTAAAGTGGTGAGGGAAATGTGGTAAAGAGCAGACAGAGAGCAATGAAGAAAGTCATGTGTTGCATAGAGAAAGTGATAAGTCTCCCTAGCTGTATTTTACAGCCTGTGATGTTTTAGTGACTCGACTGCAGAAGCAGAGAAACGCAGACGGCAGTATTAGAGGATCTTTGATAGCCAGAGTGTTTGAAGGTTGGGCTAGCCTTCAGCGATGCTGAGATCAGGTTGCTATTATCTCGCAGCAAAGCTGCACAGGAAACGACAGACATCCAGAGCGAGAAGAAGAAATGGGAAGCAGGGCTAATAAATTTGACTGATATTCCCTGAATGTATATTTATGGGTAAACATTCTGTGGATACAGCTCCATTATTGCTCTGAAGTGTGTTTTATAACATCATAAACACGTACATAGAAAAAAAAATCATTTATGATTACTTTAATTATTTTATGGTCTTTCAATTCACCTCTTTTACAGCAACACAGACTGGTGCAGTGACTGGGGCATTTCAGGGTGTACTGTGGCACACAAAGAATTAAGAGGGGCACAGCTGTACCTCTCTGCATGCCAGACAGACATAGAAGCACATCTGGGCATCTGGTTAAAAAAAAAGCCTGTTAAACATTAAATAGTGATTTATCAGGAAAGACGGTGTTATTCTACCATTAAAAAGAGAGAGAGAGAGAGAGAGAGAGAGAGAGAGAGAGAGAGACAGACAGACAGACAGACACACACACAGAGAGAAAGAGAGACAGACAGACAGACAGACACACACACACACACACACACACACAGAGAGAAAGAGAGACAGATGGATGGATGGAAGGATTGATAGATAGAAACACACAGAGAGAGGGACAGATAGAAAGAGAGACAGCTAGACAGACAGACAGGCAGAAAGGTCAGTGCCTTTGGTTTACTGGTCTAATATGTAATTTGGTAGGTTATAATAATGTTGCCAAAACATAAAACTATGGGCTTTGTGGTTGTGTCTTTTTAGTTGCTGGAGCATTATGGGAAATGTAGTTCCTGTAGTGAATTTGTGTGTTATGTCCTGTAATTCTGTTCTAGAGTCCAGGATAAAACAAAACAACTTCGATTTTAGAGTGGCACCTCAACATTTTGCATGTGCCTCACTAAACTGGGTGTAATGATGCCCATGAATAGTTAACAACACAATTTAAAGCCAGAAACCTGCATCCAGTTTTAACCGTAAGTACTGTGATAACAAAAAAAAATGGTTGAAACGTAAGACAGAAATAAGCAATTATTATTCAAAACCTACAAAAGTGCAAAAGACTCTGAGCTGCTCTACTCCAGCACTACAGTAGGTCTCTGAAGTCATTTTGTAGTTGGCAACATGCCATCATAAGGACAAATTAATGATGCTTTCAAGAATCTCTGCCATATCACAGTGTGTGGTAAACAAACATGTCCCAAAGCTAATATATTTTGTCCGGGGTCTACTTTTCCTGCAAGTGGTACTGTATTTTCTGAACTACACCATTGTTAAAGAGTTGGTAGAGCCATTTTACAAACAAACTACCACTTCAGTGAATCTTCAGAAATGATCTTGCATGAAAGAAAGTCTATTAGTATACTAAACTATTACATATATAACACCAGTAATTCAAAGTGTACACTGCTATTGCCTCAGCAGAATTTCTCACTTAGCAAACCCAATGCTGAGTATTGCCCAGTACAAGTGTTCTGCTGCTATTTCTCACTGGCTATGACTTTGGGCTTAAGGTACCCAACTAAATATGCAAACTACTGTGAGTAGCCCAAGTTATTTTGTATTTTAATGTTATTTGTACTGGCAAAGTTCTTTGTGTTGATGTTGATGTGTGTGGTGTTCAGTCATACTTGCCATGTTTGTTATTGTTATTGTTTACCTTAGTCTCAATATGTCATCTCTTTAATAACTTCATAATTAAGAGGATCTAATGACATTTTGGGGGAGAAAATTGCTTCAACAAAATGATAACAGGACTTCAGAGGTCTATATTTGCATGATTTAAATTTCTGTAACAGTTTCTGTAAACGTTTCTGTTAGTCCAACTAAGAAAATGTTGGGACAGTAATACAGTGTTTCTTACATTTACTTTGAATTTTATTTAATTAAAGACAGTATGAACCCAAAACGTTATCTAACCAAATTCATTTCATTTGAATATACACGTCCATTCCTGTATTCAGGCCTGCAATGCATTCCAAAAAAAGATTGGGATGGTAAAGCATTTACCACTTTGTAATGATAAAGTGTTTCAGGAGTTATTTTGTCCCATTATTCTTGCAAACATATGCAACAGTAATGGGTTGTTCAATTTTTTATTTCAAAATGTCTACTGGGGACAGGTCAGGACTGCATACAGGCCAGTAACCTCTTTTTCTACAGGTATGCATTTGTAATGTGTGCAGCATGTGGTTTTACATTGTCGCGTTGGAAAAATGCATGAACATCCTTGGAAAAGATGTCAGCTTGAAGGCTGAATATGTTGTACTGAAATCACAATCAGAAGTGTAAAAGAGCTTTGAGAAGGACACTGACACAACCTCATACCATGACAAACCCTGTTTTTTGGACTTGATGCAGCTAAACAGTTTTATGGTCCTTTTTGTGTTGATGTTGAGTCTAAATAATAAATAAATAAACAAAAGATGTTGAATACTGATTCCTCTGACCACAATCCACATTTCCTCTGTGTGATGATCCACCTCAGATGCTTCTGAGCCCAGAGAAGTTAATGGCATTTCTGGAAATGGTTGAAATAAAGCTTATTTTTTTACACTGCAAAGTTTTAAGTAGTGTTTGTGAATGTAACTCATTATAGTAGTGCTTGACAAAGGTTTGATAAAGTAATTCCTTACTCATGTTGTTATATCAGCTATTCATGAATGATATTTCTTGATGAAGTGCTGTCTGAGAGATTGGAAATCACAACTTTTGCCCTTTATGAATGGAAATTCCTCCAGATTCCTTGAATCATTTATTGATAATGTACTGTAGAGAGAGAAATACACCAACCCTTTCAATCATTTTGGGGGAACATTGCTTTTAAACATTTAAATAATTTTCTCATGTATTTGTTGGCAAAGTGCCCATCTCTGCTCCTCAAAGATTCAGCCTTTTGTGGAAGTTTCTTTTGTACCAAATGATGATTACAATCACCTGTTGTCATTATCTGTTTGAAATTGCATCATTATTTAGTTTTTACCTCATTACTAGCCCTAAATGCCCTCGTCTCAACTTTTTAGAATGTGTTTGAAATGCAGAACTGTCTGTATGTACGTACGTATGTATGTACAAATGAAATGAAGTTGACAAGTATGACAGTGAAGTTCATACGGTCTGAATGACAATTTACATACCACTAGACTTGTCCCAACCACAGGCTGTAGCTTATTCAGTGCTTGAACTCAATCTAGTAATCATGGGTTGAAACATTTTGACTGTTGCACACAACATTACAAAATGCTAAGTGCAGTTTTAAGCAAAGCACATAACACATGCTGTTAAAATGTTAAAACAAACATAGGCTTGTTCTGTAGGCTGTGAAAGCTCTGCTTGTTCACCTTGTGATACAAAGACCAGAAAGAAGGAAATTAAGTCATTGTGTGAGGAGTCCTAGCTGGTTTGGAAAATGGGTAAAAATATGTATTTTATCTGCACAATTAAGTGAGTTAAGAGAACTTTTAATTAAACTAAGACATTTAAGTCAGGTGAACCTGAAATTGAATTAAAGGCACAGTATGTAGTTTCCAGCGACATCTAGTGGTTTAGTTTCCATATTGCAACCAACTGAAAACTATTTCCACAGCCCCTCCCTTCCAAACACAAAGAAGTCTCTATGGTGGCCGTAAGGTGTCAAATCTTTGATACTCCCGAACGCGATGTCTAATAGCAGCTTTAGAGCTAGTGATATGTCGAGTGGTAAGATTAATTTTAATTAGAAATTTAGGAAATGTAATATGTAAAATTACCAGCTACAATGCAGACAAAACATATTTTCTGCGCTTCAAGTAAAGTAAACACATCAAACTCTTTTTTTCCACGGCCAGACGGTTTTAGTAGTTTTTATGTCGGTTTACGTCGGTTCTGATACTGAATTCATGCGCCCTACACGGCTGAGTTACAGCTGAACCAAAGTCATGCAGATAAGAGACAGTTTAGCCACAGAAGCAGCAACTTTGGATAATAACGTTTGGGCTGAGCTGGGCAGACTATGGCTTCTCCGGACACCGGCCTGCTGGAGTGGAACACAGGCCGGGAGGAGGAGACGAGACTGGGGGCAGAATAGGGGTAAACGGGGCTGCGTGCTCTTCCGAGCGGACCATAACCAGCAGTCCAGGAAAACCAGAGGAGGCGGCTTAATAATCTACGTCAGTGAAGGTTGGTGCACAAACTGTGTGTTGGTAAACAGCCACTGTCTGAGGCAAGTATAAGAATGTTCCACCATCTTAACAAATAAACCAAAAAACTTTATTCTTGCTTCTCCTCTGTGTATTTCTTCTTCTTCTTCTTCTTCTCCTGTTTTATGTCAGCCAACGGTAAAACAAAACTATAGTGCCATCGAATTTGAGTGGCCAATTCGTCATTACAACACAAACGGTTTTTGCTAGCCTCATTTGTCCTTTTCGAACTACCGTAGAAACATGGCGATGCAACATGGCGGCCTCAGTCGGTGTTTGACCTGCAACCAATGTAGATATAAACAGTTTATTCTAAGGTAAAATAATCAAACGACTTCTTAGTTTATAATGATTAGATGTGTTTTTTATCATTTTTATTAGTGATTATATTAAATTCTGCTAAAAGATAACCTGAAATATTACATACTGTACCTTTAACTAAAAAAAGAGTTATTTGGGCTTTTTCTACAGTGTATGCCCACTTACTGTCCAATCTGTTAGCTCCACATATCTTGTTGGTTCAGCCTCTAAATGTAACTTCTCTCTGTAGTTACATGGTTTGTAGGTTTTTCCTCTCAAACTTTCTAACAGGTGAGATTTTTATTCACAGCTAAAGACAAAATAATTTGCCTTTAATGTCAAGTAAGTGTAGCTTTGCTCAAAACAGTTAACTTTGAGCACCATCACTCCACAATGCACCCAAAGTTTAAAGACAGTTATCAACTGAAAAGTACAATTTGATCAAACAGAGTTGAAGAGATGAAAGCTTTGCTGAAGGCTGTTTTTTTACCAGACCTTTGGGAAAGGAGGACAAACAACACAGAGGCTTTTTCACATTAGCCACCTGCTAACAAAGCACAAAAAAACATTTACAGTTGGAGAGTAAAGAAGCAATGCCAATCACGGCTGATTCCTTATTCAGAGACTCTAAATTTGAACAATGACTTGGACCTTCAACTGTAATAAGAAGAGTGGACTCTTTGTCAGAAGACATTTCCAAACAGGTGCTGAGAGATCGGTCTCTTTTTAAATTCTTTTGTGCATCTGTGAATATAACTGACATGGTATTTGTTCACATAGAGTTTAATGATGCTAGTGTCAAGGAAGACTTTCTCATCCTTTTGCCTTTGAATGAGTGAACAAGAGGTGAGGATATATACTCTCCATTTAAAACAGAGAAGAACCTTTCACTTTGGAAACTTGTCTCAATGACAAGAGACCGAGCGCTGGCAGTGTGCAGTGTTCATCACACTTTTTCAGCTACCATTGTATCATTCAAACCAACACTCAAACCAACAAAGCAGTCAGTATCTCACCTGTGATGACTGTTGTGCTCAAAACTGTAAACTCCGTTTGTGCAAAAAGCTTCACTTACTTTACAAGCTTGACACTGAATATGGAGACCTGATTTTGCATAGGGGGGATATGCAGTACCGGTGCTAGGCATGTGGTTGCACCATGCACATTACCACCCGCAACCCCCTGACAGCGATTATTCCTATTCCAATTATTCAACGACCTTATGTCTGACTATTTATGAAGTTTGTCTTTTGGTGGTGAGGGGGGAGTGGACGAAAGGGTTGTGTGGTGCCCCTGTAAAATCGTGGTGCCCCACGCACAGTGCGTGGTCCACATATGCGGAGTGCCGGCCCTGGGTATATGCTGGTTAAGTCATGGGAAGATGCACCTTCCTTAATTTCTTGATTTGCTTCTTGACATTTTTGAAGTCAAGAAATGGAGAACATGTGGAGTTGACTGATGACACATTGAGTTGGCTTTTCTCACAACCTTAAGATCCAAACTGAATGAGCCACAGGCCTGGTGGTTAGGGACCTGGTCTTGTGACCGAAAGGTTATTAGTTTAATCTCCTGGCAGGACACGACTGAAGTGCTTTTAAGCAAGGTACCTAACTCCCAACTACTCTTCTGGTGCTGTGAATAGGGCTGCCTACCAATTGGGGACATGTGCTCATTGCCCATAAACTAGTGTTTGTTGCACTGAGCGGTTAAATTCTTCTATTTACAAACACATTGGTTAGTGATTGTGCATTTTTGCTTCCACTTAAATTGTGAATTGCAGGGAAAGGACAGAGACCTGTCACACAGGATTAATGTTGTACATGCCTTCAAAGTTACACTTGTACTGTGGACATTGCAACTAAAGTGCAGGAGGCTAACTCACTTGTAGAATGTGAAGAAACCCTTTACAACATCTCAAATAAAGACTCTTTCCATCCTGAAAACTTACTTCTGCATCCGGCTGAACAGAATTGAAGAGGCAGTTTGAGTTAACAAGATACACGACATTGTGTGAATGGTGATCCATCAGCAGGTATTTGAATTGCCAAGTGAGATGACATGGAAATAACTGGTGTATAAAATGACACTAAGATGAAAGCCAGGTCAAGAGACAAGGACTTTTATTGACTTGTGAGTCGTGAGAGATACCCGTCTCTTTCATCATGCACATTTAAAGTGAAGGTTGTATTTGGATCTACATATCTTAGTGAGATGGCATTTTCACATTTGAAAATCAAGTCCAGGCATCACACTTGCTCTACAGATACTCATCTCACTGACTGTGGTAGGCTGTTTCAGACTACACCCCTGACTACACAACACTTGCAGACAGTGTGCAGCTGCAGGCATCTCACTGAGTGTCACCATGTCCTGCACTCAGTTGAACAGTAATGAAGTGAACAGCTATGTTACTGGAAGCTGTGATGACATGCAAAGCTTTGTTACTTCAAGTAGTAAACGTGTGACACTACCGTGGTGATCAAACCTATGTTCCCCTATTCACAGATTCAAGGACAAGATCCTTTAATGCTCCACCTGTCACGTCACTTCCTTTATAGTCATTACAGTTCACCAGAACTACATCACCCACAATCCCCGGAGGGATTGGGTTCTTCACGTGACTCACAGTGCTGCTGTAACTCATCTAGTCTAATTAACGGTGTTATATAAGCTGTTTCGTTAGTTCATTGTCATTGTCACTTACCTTGTCTATTGCTAATGCAGTCAGTAAGCCAGCCCGTTAGTATTTATGTTCTGTTTAGCCTGGTTTTCAGATATTAGGTCTGTTCTGTCTAGTTTAAATGTTTAGTTCATGTGCAATCAACCCACCAAGCTGGTCAAAACCTTTATTGTAATTTTGTTATGGCCTCTTGGCTGTCTTACAATAGTGGAAGCATGATCACTGCCAAGAATAGAAATGAAAACACCTTAATTTGATTTTGTGTGGTTCATTCATTCATTTATTTAATTCATTAATCTGTTTTTGATGTGTGAGTAATGGTAATAAATGTCTATTGATATTAAAAAGCTTGTCAGTCAGTGTTTAAATAAATCCTAAAGGACATGAGATGCTCATGTTTAAACTGTTGCAGTGATGGGACAGTGATTGTGTTTATGAATACTAGGCTGATGCTGACTTCATTCCTTTTTTATTAAGACACAATATTGAACACGAACATGCAAATTTTGCAGGGATCCTTTCCGCTTCATATATCTTTCTTAACTGATGCCAACACTTGAACCACTTCCTAAACCAGTGAGGCTTCAGATGTCATCAGTGACATCACTCGTCATTAACGATGCAAAGCCTCGATGCTCGCTTCATAACAGACTTCCTGGATATCTCGACACAGTCTGAAGCCTCGACACAGTATAACCCTTCACTACTGTTTAGCCCTAGTTTCAGAGTCTTTCTCTGTTCTGTATGTTTGTAGAGGTTAGACTCTGAGTGACCTGTTAGAGTTTATCTCAGTTTTTTTTGTCTGTCTGTGTGCTAGAGTCTAGATCTTGTCTTGTTGTCTGGTTCCATTATTCAGAATATTATCTCTGATTTCCTGTTTAGCCTTTATGTTTACCTCTATTTCCTTTGTTCCTTATGTTGGTGTATTCTCATGTTATGTGTCTAGTTCTTTCGTTATCTTGTTTCTCTTTTAAGTTCTTCTTTCTATATTGCTTATTCATATATTCTCTTGTTTATGACACCTGAGCCTCCCTTGGTCTGTCCTTTGTATTTATCCCCCGTACCTGCACTGTATCCGAAATGATGCCTGTTTCATGAATTTTGACTCCAGATTAACCCTTTACTTAAATCATTGTTTTACACAACCTGCACACATCTTCCTGATTTAAGTGGAGCTTGAATGAATGAATGAATGTTACACTTATATAGCGCCTTTCTGAAAGCCAAGGACGCTTTACAATCAACACACTCCATTTACACACACTCAACCACACACACTGGCGAGAAGCGGCAGCCAGTCACGCACAGTGTACTCTCAACCAGAAGTGACCGTCCACCTGGAGGACTGCATCGAGCACTAGGGGGATCACCCAAGACAGAGTGCCAACCATATCTGGGCATATATATATACACACATTCATACACAGACATACACATTCATTCACACACACCAGGGTAATTTTTAGAGTATCCAATTCACCTGATCTCCATGTTTTTGGACTGTGGGAGGAAACCAGACACCCTGGAGGAAACCCACGCAGACACGGGGTTCTGCTCAGATGTGGACTCAAACCCAAGACCTCAGTGCTGAGAGGCAAACATGCTAACCACTAAGTCACCGTGCAGCTTATG
>BRDA01019391.1:0-27243 GCA_036984385.1 Crenuchus spilurus | reverse complement strand
TGCAGGAAAGTTCATGCAATTAACACTCTTGTGAGAAGTGTTGAGGTGGTAGGAGAGGGATGGAGAAATAATCCTGACGATGAGTTCGGAATAAAAATCCAAGAGACTGCTGATGAGAGACTGAGACTGTAACACGGCCCTTGGTTGTGGGGGCAGCGGGGATAAGACTGCAGCTGTCTCAGGCGTGTAATGTGCTGCTGCTCTCTTAATAGAACTGCCAGGGAGGCCTTGGAGCTAGAGTCAAGGGATAAAGGCACTGCAGCATCTCCTCAGCCCTCATACTCAAGTCCTGCAGCATTATCCTCCACTGCTCCAGTACACCGGCAACCATACTGTTCAAGCAAATATACTGTATTAGCAACCTGAGTCAACCCTAAGCAAGTCATAATGGTTCACATTCATAAATATAAGTGACCTGTATTTCCCTTTTATGTGAATGAATCATATTTGTACAGGGTTGCCAGGTTTGTGAAAATGCAGTCAAGGGTAAAACGTCAGACGTGGAAATGCAGGGTTTTTGGTCTAAATAGAAAATCAATGCACAATAAAAGTTATAAAGTGCACAATTACTGGCCAATGTGCTTGCACACACAGTAGTTTCACCCACACACACTAGGGGGCAGTGAGAACTCATGCCTCATCCATGGCACCCAGGGAGCAGTTGGAGGTTAGGTGCCTTGCTCAAGGGGACTTCAGTCATGACCAGACCAAAGCTCTAGCCACACCTGCCCCTGATTGACTGACAAAGATTATAAGAATATTTACTTTTTTAAAGCTTATTCAAATATCTGAGAATAAAAGCTTTACACATGATGGATTAGTTTCAGCTTGTGTATTATGGTTTTCTGTCAGACATTGGGCTGGAGGACTTTAGGGATCTGGCAACCCTGTATTTGTGAGACTGATCATATTAAAACTGGTAAAACAGACGTGTTAGTAGCTGATGTGTGCTGGTGTTTAGCTCAGGAGGAGGAATTTGACCTGCAAAAAAAAAAACAATCTGGATGTGCCATGTTCACATAACCCTGAAAAGATCTGATCTAAATCACATTCAGGCAAAAACATCTGATTTGATGTGACTACACAACCCTGAAAAGATCAGATCTGAGTCATATTAAGGCAAAGAATCTGATTTGGAAAGATCAGATATGTCAAATTCACACAGCCCTGAAAAGATCAGATCTGATTGAGATTAAGGGAAAGAATCTGATTTGGAAAGATCAGATGTGTCGTGTTCACACAGCCCTGAGAAAATCAGATCTGAGTCACATTAAGGCAAAAAATCTAATTTGGAAAGATCAGATATGTCAAGTTCACACAGCCCTGAAAAAAATCAGATCTGAGTCACATTAAGGCAAAAAATCTGATTTAAAAAGATCAGATGTGTCGTGTTCACACAGCCCTGGGAAAATCAGATCTGAGTCACATTAAGGCAAAAAATCTGATTTGGAAAGATCAGATATGTCAAGTTCACACAGCCCTGAAAAAAATCAGATCTGAGTCACATTAAGGCAAAAAAATCTGATTTGGAAAGATCAGATGTGTCAAGTTCACACAGCCCTGAAAAAATCAGATGCATCACATTAAGGCAAAAAATCTGATTTAAAAAGATCAGATGTGTCGTGTTCACACAGCCCTGAAAAAATCAGATCTGAGTCCCATTAAGGCAAAAAAAAATCAGATTTGAGTCAGTTCAGCCTGGTAATGTGAACATAGCCTTAGTTAATCTAGCCCAAGGGATATTCAGTACTGACTGAAAAACGTGCTAAACTGGGAAGATATTTTTTTTGCTTCTTCTTTCAGTTGTGCTTATTTTAACCAGAGTAAATGTACTTATGTGAACACAGCAGCTTGATGTAGACTTTTTTCCTAAATAGCAAAAGAAGTGTGTTATTTTTCTTATGGAATTCTTTTCTCTAACACACCTTGTTAATCTACACGTTTGTTAACAATCTGCAACTGAGCAGGATCTTTGATTGATCAAGCAAACAGAGACTGGGGGAAAACAGTAATTGAGTTTCCAGTCAGCCTTGAAGTCTTACAAATTGGGTTTGTTTCATGTGTGAATTGCCTACAAATCAGTTTTGGGAAGTTTGTTTTTTTCTAGACAGAGATGACTAGATTTCTCTCTTTTAGTTTAAGGGATACTTAACTGAGTAAATAAGACGAGCCTGGAAGTGATGACTGCGGCACTGTTCTCCATCATTTGCTCTTGTACTTTTAGCAGGCTGTAAAAGCCCCCCCCCCGCCCCTTCCTGGAGGATATTATTTGCCCTCCTGACTTCAATGAAGTGAAAGATTAATGCAGTTGCATGAAGCCTTGTTTCTGCACAAGCTCGATCCCACGCCCTGGGGGTGAATCTTCCACACATGTGCCCCAGTCAGCCTCTCTGCTTCTTAAAGGCCTGACCACCAATCACAGTAATAGATGTCCAGTGAGAGAGTGCTGAAACAAAGCTTAATACATTCAGTCTGGAAAATGACCATATGTGATGTATGTGTGACAGGCCGAGCGCAGGTTCACTTGCGCTAGTAGCATTAATAAATTCGATGTTTTCAAGAGCACCTTCGTCTGCACACGCAAAGTGGTGAAATATACATTATTTTGACATCATTTGAAAGAGATCGAGACTGACAGCTAAGAGGAAAGCAGCGACTGATCACATCTGACTAGTCCCACGTGGGGAACTCAAAATTTAATTGTGTCAAAAGCCCGTATCTTTCTTTGTGTATTTATAAAATGACACAGCTTGGGAAGAGGGGCCATAAAAGAAGCGTACATCCCCAAAGACTTCATTTGAGGGTTTTTTTTTGTAGGGTTGCATGGTCCTTTAGCAACTTAATCCAAATTACTTTAGTCGTTTAAATAGTTGCATATATCATAAAATCAAAGTACTGATGGATTTAAATACATTGTTTTCAAGTCTTTATGCTTGTATTTCTGGTATATCTGAGATTAAAAGAATCTGTGTAGGCTCCTTTTTAGCCATAAATAATTACTTACTCATCCATTATGTTTAATGTCTTTATTTACTCTGTTGACACAGACTATGTAGAGAACTTTTATTCATTTTCAACATCAACATTTAAATAAAGCACTACCCTCCCACATGAAGGATACGTCATTGGTCACGCTGGGCCAAAAGACTGATTGATTGATTGATTGATTGATTGGTTCATTAATTCCTTTGTTCGTTCATTTGTTCCTTAATTGGTTTGTTCCTTCATTCATTCATTCTCAACATCAACATTTAAATGCAGCATTACCCTCCCACATGAAGGATATTTCATTGGGTACACCAGTTCAAATAATTCATTCATTCATGCATCCATTCATTTGATTATTTCTATGGTCAACATTTAAATGCAGCGCTACCCTCCCACACAAAAAAGACTTCAGTGGCCACATCGGGTCAAATGATGCATTACTGCTGTAGCTCAGCTTTCCTGCAGGACATGCAAACAGTCTCTGTCCGTGTTTATTCCCGAACCCTAATTCAGCTCAGAAAGGAGACAGAACAAACCATCCTGGAAGGTGCTCTCCTGTAGAAACGATGTGAGCTAAGGTTGCAGAGAAGCATCAGCTCATGTTGAGAGGTGTAAACTGGACTAAATCAGCAAGTACACTGACTACATTACTGTCTCCTATACCAACACCGCATGCGACAAACAGAAGCTGTGGATAACGCTGAGGTGCGGGCACTGTTGAGAATCCAAGACTTACCCTTCACGTGAAAAGTTGGCCCAGCGTCTTTCATAAGCTTTCAGAGAGGTGAAGTGAGCTCATGCTTTGAAAACCCAAGGACATTTCCAGTACAGTGGTGCCGCATACAGCAGGGCATCCAAGCAATCACCAACTACGGGATGAAAGTGCCTGTCTGTGACAGGGATGCCTCCTTCCCTGGTAAACAGTTTTCTCTATGCGGGCTTTAAGCTGAGAATGACATGGGGGTGAGACCCACCCGCCCAATGATTAGGTGCTGTGCCTGACTGCAGTTGATGTGAAGAAAACTCAGAGCAGAGTCCACCAATTGGAAGCCTGCTGGAACAGACAACTTCCCTGGCTGACCAGCTGGCAGAGGTTCATCCTGAGGCACATCAAGTCTGCTAGACTTTCTTCAGTTCACCTTTTACCCCAATCATTCCATAGCTGACCGCCACCCTCCATCTGGCCCTCATCCATTTGGACAACAAGGGCATGAATGTCAGAATCCTGCCCATAGACTTTAGTTCAGCATTCAACATAGAAGGCAATTAGCACCGCAATTCCCAGGTTTGCAGAAAAACACCCTTCTTGTGAGCCATTCAAGAGGTAATGTGATGTAAATGAGAGTATGTAGGGCTAGTGTGTAGGGTCTAGGGAGCATGTCGTAGAGAGAGTTTTGTTTTGGTATCTGACCTTGGCCGCTTGGCTCGATCCGGCCTCGGCCGCCCGCTCGGCTCGGCTCATTTCCTTTGTGGAAAGAGGACTTACTCTCCCTAAAACTGAGGGAGAGTCTCTGTGAGACTGAATACGTGACGACGCGCTTATTTGCATGACAAGCGCAGCAGAGCAGCAGACAAAGGCTGTTAATGGCTCCAGCATTCCAGCACGGGGGAGAGAGACGACAAAAAATTTAATCAGTTTGGGAATTCTAGTTTTAGATCCTGGACTTCCTAATCTTACTCTGGCTCAGGAGCAACATCTTCGATACCACCACCCTAAGCATTTGAGGTGCTACTGGACTGGTTCCATGTGGATAAATGGTGGACAAAACACAAGAGATGATCGTTGACTTTAAAAACAGACTGTTCTTCAATATCAATGGTGCCTCTTTGGAGATTCAAGTTCTTTGGTGTTCACCTAGCAAAGAACCTCACCTAAACTACTGTATTATTATTATTATTATTATTATTATTATTATTATTATAGATAGATAGATAGATACTTTGTTAATCCCTTGCGGGAAATTCAGGAAATTATTATTATTATTATTATCATCATCTCCCCCAACCATCTTCCCCAAATTCATGCAGAGGGACTAGTGCGAGTACCCCAAGCAGCTGTGCCACTTCCCCTGTAAGAACACCTGTCATTGTATGGTTATAATATCTAGCAGTTACATTTGTTATAACCGTATAACAGCAACTCACCTCTTAAACAGCGCAGAGGAAAAGCTGCTCACATTTTTAATGCAGAGATGAATAAACTAAAAGAAATGAGCGTACAGCTTGCCCGGCATCTCTGAACCGCAAACAACAGCCATAAAAAGACTTGAAATGGCTGTAAAGATGATTCTGCTAAAAGCTGATTCATTTTGCTTGTTTTGATGCCCCTTCCTGAACGGCACCTACGTCATCTAAAGGCTCTTCTTTTATCTGCAGTGAACGGAAAGCACAATTCACATTCTCTACCGAAATTCCATAAATGAAACCCAGACAACACGGCCATAACCATTAAAGTTATTGATAATTATCACTAGATCACTAGAAGCTGAGCCTTTTTCACCACGAGCATCAGCCCTTCAGGGACTCCCTTCACTCTCCTCAGCCAGCCAGCATGTCTGAGTCCTGTCACATAAAGAATGCACTCTGCCGTCCTCTGCTGTCCCTGTGCCATTCTCCGACCTCAGCCCCATGGCAGATGGGCAGACAGGGCCTTGGAACTGCCCTGGGGTAAGAGCAGAGCTCCCTGCCACCAAGTTCAGCTCATCTATGTCTTTATACTGGAAACCAAACACTTCCTCTCTTTCCCAAATGAGGCAGTGTATCAGGTAATGAATGACTGATGAATTCTTGACAGATTAAAGTGTGTGTGTCTGTGTGTAGGGGGGGATCTCAGAGGCCATCTGCCCAGCAGGCTGGACTGTCATGACAGCACTGATGGGAGGGTGAAAAAGGACAGAAGCCGAGTGGAGAGCAAAGAGAGGAAGAAGAAAATTTGCTTTGGTGTCGTCTCTCCTCTCTCTATTTCGTCTTTTATAGGAGGTCTTGTGATTTTATTTACGTTTGGATGCACCATATATGTGTTGAATTATCTGTTTGTTTGTTTTTTAGCTAATTCAGACAAAATCTGATCATTTAAGTCCTGTATATGTAAGCAAATCTCAGTTTTTCCAGGAAATGTCGATTTTTGGCTGCTGCCACTATTTAGTCTTATAATGCGCAGAATCACCAACAACCTTCACAAATCATCATACCAAAACAGATGAAAGCTTTAGAAGAGCTATTTAATCATTTACTTTGTCTGGATGGAAGATTTACTACTCCATTCTCCACCTGTTAGAGCTTTATGTGGAGGAAAAATCTGTAATAAATGTAATACTGTCCACTTCCTGTTCAACACCTTATATCAAAAAGTGAAGCGGAACACTAGAGGGCGCTGTGAGTCCTCTTTGAATGTGAGTGAATGGAGCTAAACAAATTTTAAAAAAGTTTACAAACATAAACAATTTATTTTGTATCAGTATTGTGGTTACTCTAATCCACCTTGTTTTGTACAATAAAACGTTAGCATTTCGGCTACTGAGTGCTAATTGGTTAACGAGCGGCTGCGCTAATTGGCTGAGCAGGGAAAAAAAACTGGTCTTTGAAAACATAAGTGTTGCTGATTTTATATAGTTCTGTTGTGTGTAAACAGTGTATTAGTGTGTATTAAGAGGATTAACAATTTAGAAATTACAACTTTGTACTAACGCTCCAAACAAGCCTGATCAAGTCTCAGTTCTTAACGTAGAGCTACCCTGACAAACCCTCAAAAACTCACTCCTGTAGTTATTCAACACCAAGGAGATGCGTACAAAGCTAAAAAGTCGTCTGATAAACTAATCCCTAAACTAATAAGTCTTATCCCTCGCATACATGAACACATATTCTGTACCTCTTTACCACAGCTTACCAAAGAGGTCCGCAATCACTGGCCAACAGACTGGTCCCAGACCTGCTACCAGGCTACAAGAAACCATCCCAGCTATGCCCACAATCACAGGAAGCTGAATGTAATCGCACACACTCCGGACATGTGCTGTGCTCACCGTTAGCTATAAATGAACATGCTGCTTGAGCGCTTCTTTCAAAGTTAAAAAAGGCAGATGAATTAAAAAAAAAAGAGACAGCAGAGGCTGAAACATAAAACAGAAAGCTTTGTTCCAAAGATAATATGACATGTCGTGCCTAAAGTATAGCTTTACTGCGAGTCACATGCCCCAAGCCCTCTGTGTGTAATGTGTGGAGACACAAGCTCTAACAAAGAAACCAAGCTTTCAAAACTGCTTTGCTACATCAAATTCAAGCACCCTGCGCTCAAAGACAAACCCTTTGAACAAAACAAAATGCTTGTTCTTTGGGGGAAAAAAGAAAAGAAACAACCACTGAGAGTATCTAAATGTTGTGTAATGATATTCAGACGATACATTTGACCACACTACAGTTATAATGTGAGCCTGTAGTGCAAAAAAAGGTTGGAGACCACATCATTTAGTAAACAACATCTCACGCCATGTCTGCTAAAATGCTATAGCTCAACAGATGGGCACTGTGCCTGATGTTTGTTGGTATGTTTATTTGTTTATTATCATTGATCATGTGACTATAGCATGCAAACATGTGACTGTCTCATGCAAAACGTACCCCATCTTGTTGATAATACAAGACTACTCAAGTTAGCCACTCAAGTTCAAGTTGATACAAATAAGACGTCAGACTTGACTTTCAACTCATCACAAATGACCCCGACTCCTCAAAACTAACACATGAATGACGACTCGTTGTATATTTCTTGTATATAATACGTATTGATTGTACTTTTAGTTTATTTGGAGACACAGCCCCTCTTTGTCATGGGATGCTTCACATCATCCATTTAGCTCCAGCCTGGTTGGCACTACTGGCTGATTTGCTCCTCCTGACAATTGTGAAAGGTCTTGATTTCAGGGAGATCATAACCAATTATCTTCCCAGAAGACTTAGCCTGTACCAGACTCATGACTTGACATGGAGTCTGCTCTCCTAATGGCGAGATATAACCAAAATTCCGCAAAAAACATATATAACTGTGAGATTTTATCCTAGAAATAAACCTAAATATACCCCTGAAACCTTAAAGGGTCTAATTTTCAAGTATATATAGCTCAAATCAAAACTTATTTTTAGATATTTGTGAGAGGAGTTGAAATAAGCAGACACATTTTTCAGCGCGAGTCAGAATGCGGCACTTTTTTTCCACCCACTCATGCAATCTATCAATGATATGATAACAACATGGTAATTCCGGACATGCCAGTAGTGGATTAGGGGCCCAGAAATGTGTGAAAATGCCATTTGGTCTCTATAAACAAAGAGCGCTCAAATGAACAAAGACCTCTCACCTCTCAGACTCTAGTTTAAAGATTCATGACTTAGACTGTAGCTTAGACTTGGACTTGCATTCTGTGACTTGTGAACATCTCTGGTACAAGACTCAATTACACAGCGTCCTTCTGCTATTGAAAGCACATATAATTTAAAATAATTGTGAGTTTGTGTGACATTGAGGCAGCCCACACTGTCGCTTTTTAAGAGCAGAGGAAGCACAGTGATGAGGAGATGAAGGCTGCACTCTCTGAGTCTTCCATACTGACTGCTGGAGCAAACTTCACAGCACCTGACTTCACACAAGCAGACGACTACAGTCTGTGTGTGTGTGTGTGTGTGTGTGTGTGTGTGTGTGTGTGTAGACACTTCCTCACACACACACACTCCCACGCTCAGGAGTTTTGAGGGCAGCAACACTTCTGCAACAGTGAGGGAGGAGTGAAGCGCCTCCCCGAGACACCTTTTCAGGAAATATTGCAGAAGAAGCTTTGCAGGCAACAAATTAGAATTGAGCAGTTTTTTTTCTCTGTTTTTTTCAAAAGGCCCTTTACTTTGACCTCACTTCATGTTAAATTCAATTACAGCACTTTTCTCCAAAGGAGATATTCAGAGCAGCATCGCCTCCGAGATAGCGGCAGCAACATCTGAGGGAGGTATTTCAAAAACATGCTCTTTAATATCGTGCCTCAGATATACAGACACAAACAGCGGCTCGTGCTCTGACGCCGTAGATCAGCCGCCGCCGCTGCCACTCCGTGTTCTTTTAGGGCTAAATTACCCTGCACTCGTGATCTGCGCACCCTCTGCATGATGAAAACACAACAGTACTTAAGGCTTTCACACAACCAGCCCCTACAGTAGTGACTTGCAGCAGCGGGGACGCAGAAACATTCAAACGAAGCTAGAGGCTCATTGCCGCTAATTGGTGGAAGATGACTGCCAGTGTATGGTGGAGGGGTAGGTGGTACGGGTATTTTCTCTCTTCCCCCTCTGGAAGCAAAGGAAAAGCATCACCCTGTCCGTCTGTTACTGCTGGAGAATGTGTTCTTAATGGAGTGATTGACACTCCCTGATGGAGCGTTTCCTATAGCAGGGGGCTGCGGCTGGGGGAAAACAGGCGTCCTGCTGGCAGCTGGCCCTCCTGCTGCTGCAGCACCTGATCTATCTACAGCACTGTCACACACACACACACAGCCAAAGCAGTGGGCCAGTGCCAACCACGGCTAAAGCCAGAACCAGCCTGTTTGTTTTGCAAAGGTACAGAGCGGCCAGAGCTACTTGGGAAGACATGGCCTAGCCTGCATCTCACAATTGTCCCACCCATCCCCTCTGCCAAGCATCACGTCCTGCAGTTCCCATGGCTAACAGCACATGGATCTAATGAGCCCAAAAAAAAAAAAAAAGTGAGGGGGCTGAGACCAGTCTGGTCATTGCATCACGCCAGCCTCTCCCTGCAACCAATGCTTTGGGATTAATTTGGAGTTTGGTGTAATTGCCTTGAAAGTACTGTAGCATCATTAGGGGCGAGTCAGAAATGGCATTTGCAGGAATGAAAGGGCAGCGCTAACAGCTTCCCTGTTGCAGTAAAGGTTATTTTTAATCACCAATGAATCCCTGCCCTCCTCATTCTTTTTAGCCCTCTCCTATTCTTCCCAGGTCCGACGTGATCCCACCACCCAACAACCTTTATGCCTGCACTCAGAGGAGAGAGAGAGAGAGAGAGAGGGAGAGAGGCAACTGTCTGGAACTTCATTAATTACACAATGCTTTGTTTGTAGCAGACATGCAGACTTGGCCTTTGATCCTAGTGTGGTGCAGTGTGGAAAGGGTGTACAGTAATTAGAGCCAAAGAATTTCCAGCAGGCTAGTCCGGGCTATGGTCAGGCACCAAACGATGAGGCCTTCATAAATTTAAAGTGCAGCAACGAGTACTGACACTGATATTAACTGTGACCTATTTTTTTTTTCTCCCAAAGTGTGGAGTCTGGGAAGAAAATGGTCAATGCATTTCAAAACAGCCAATTACCTTATTCATGTGTCACAGCACTATGTTTATAAAACAATCCTCCCGTTCTGCCAAAGTCAAAATACAATTCACGGCCTTTAGCTGAGTTCGTAGACTGTATATATAGAAGCACAGCATGTGTCTGCTTCGTTCTATTGAAATGAAGCCAAAATAGTGTCGTCATCTTGTCAAACTTGAAGCCAGAGTCCTCCTCCTTATTTGGTTACCCCTCCCTTTTCCGAAAAACAAAGTACAAATGCAGAACCTCTAACAACGCTAGCGTTAGCTGGGAAGATAACACTTAGTAAGAGCTGCTGTAGCCAGGGTTGCCAGGTTCAGCAAAAACATCCAGCCCAAAGCCTTTCTAAAACCCCTCCTTCTGAAGCTGGAAAGAGGTCAGATGGCAAAAGAACTGTCAGCATAATTACTCTTAACTTAACATCACTTTGTATTTGAACCCCCTGGAGTCTGAGGATGTTTCAGACACTCTGATGTAATCTGATATTCCTTCACATTTTTACAAATTACACACATCTATTTTTTTTTCAAAAGTGTTACACAGGCTTTGGTTCAGCACAAACTCAGCAACAACAGTGTCAAACTGTAAGAGTGTCATAAATCTATATTCTGATTAAATCTGCTCTAAACTTAAACTTTCCAAAAACCTGTTTTCAGATGTGCTGATATATTGTGAAAAAACACTCAACATTTCTAGTCAAGACTTTTGAGCTCAGAACTGAATAAACAGAGGTGTTGGCTACACACTGCTCATTACAGTTTTTAGACATTGTATGTGCTTTTATTTCTAAAGCTTAACTAAGTTGATGTGTTTTACTCATTCAGTGGTTCCTACATTGAATATTTATGAGATACATGTGAGGTGAGATCTTTGGGTCTTTGTTCAGGTTCACATTCCGCACATCCCACAGCCACTATTCCACCAATGGAAAGTCTGGAATTACCATGTCACTATCATATGAATGACAGATCGCATCATTTGGCAAGGAAAAATGCTGTCTGACTCACTCTGAAAAATGTGTCTCTGCTTATTTAAGCTCCTCTCACAAATATCTAAAATATATTTTAATACAAACTATATATGTTTTTAAAGTAGATCCTTTAAGGTTTCTGTGGTTTGTTTTGTTTTGTTTCTAGGATAAAATCTCACAAATTTATAGAAGTGTTTTTGTGGAACTTAATTAATATGCTGCTGGCGGAAGGGCAGACTCCAGAGGGTTAATGTGATATTCTAATTTAGAATTTTTGTGAAGCATTTTTACAGTGGTTTACAGTGTAACATGTTTACAGTTGTGTTATTATTATTATTATTATTATTATTATTATTATTATTATTATCATTATTATTATTTCAGAAGTAGCACTGAAAAAAAACTAGACCTTTCAATTGACATCCAAAACTGCCTTTTCAAACTAGCCCATTGTGATGGGAAGACTGCAAACCTGGCAACCCTGGCTGTAACAGCATCTTCCACCCAAGGCTGTGTAACCAAGCCTTCATAAGATATAGTAACACCAACTTATGGAAGGAAACATGTTGTAATATTAGATAAAGAAAATTATTATTATTACTATTATTATTATTATTATTATTATTATTATTATTATTATTATTATCATTGTTGTTGTTGTATCAAAAGTAGCAACAAACAACACATCTAGAACTTTTAATCATTATCCACAACTGTCTTATCAAATGAATCAATTTTGACATAAAAAGGAAACATGGCAACCCTGGCTGTAACCACGCCTTCTTATAATATAGTAGAATAACATTTTAAACACTAATTTTAAAAGTGTGCCAGAAAGACCATTAAAATCTGAAAAACATTAAAAATGGGTTGTTTTATCATCAAAAACATAGAAAGGGAGGAGCTACACATCATACTGCCAGCCAGTAGGGGCGCTAGACCTGTTGTTGCTTCACTTTTTAGAGACAATGTTCATATTTATACAGTCACTAGTTGTGATGAACAATCCAGTGTATTGTTTAGACACAAATAAAACAACCCTGTCTAGAGGAGGAGCTGTGAATGGGTTGAGAAGTCAGATCTTCGGCAGATTTTTGCCTTTTATTCTCTCTGTTATGATTATACATGCTTTAGAGTTTTCAGTCCTCCAGAAGCAGTCATTTCACCCTGCCTGCTTAAGTGGACCTCGCTCTAATAGCAACAAAGGAATGGGACAGGGAGAGGAAAAAAAACTGTCAAATGACACCAAGAAAGCTATAATTCAGTCTTTATCCTGTCAGCTTGCATGCCGAGCTGTGACACGACTATCAGGGAAAAGCCATACCTTATTTTAAAATTTCCATGTGGCACTTTGTGCACAAAACAGCTCCTTAAGAATGGCCGTATCACAAAAAAAATCACTCCTCTTGCATTTTTATTGCACTGTGCAGAGAACGGGGAAAAAATAGAGAAGCACTGACTTCCTTTCACTGTGTTTCCTTCCTGTAAAAGAATAAAAAATCAAAATAATAAAAAAAAGCACACAGACAAGACATGAGCTCTTGTTCACATAGTCTGCATCTCTTCTCCACCTCCTCATCAACTGCATCCTAGTTTCCTCAGCTGACAGTGGAAAGACTGACACACATCAGACACATGCACACGCAAGTGGCATCCTGATGCTGAATCTAGGTCAACGTCGCATTAAAATTTCAACAAAGTCCTTTGACTTGTGATGGAGGTGTTGCGGAAACAATTCAGATGGATGGCTTGCCGCGGGGCCGTGCCGTACCTGGCTCAGTCTGGCAGACAGCGGGACATCAAAGACAGCAGGAAAGGGTCAGAGTATGTTCCCCTCTGTACTTCAACACCAGCAGCCAACCTGGACCAGACCACGGGTTGAATTAACACTGTTCCCAGTGGCCAACAACTAGCTGCAGTGCAGTACCGCCTTAGGCCACGAAATAGAGCTGCGCGTACCAACCAATGTGGTCCGTCTCTTTGAGTAAAAGATAAAATAACACACATGATCTAGCACTTCAGCATCTCTATAAAGCAAAACTCCAGTTACAGAGTCTTCCAAAGTTCCTTTTTCCCTTCTGTCCTTCTTTAGCCATATCCATAACTCCTGGACGTTTTTATTTTCCCCCAGACGGCTACTTCAGTAACAGAGACACTGATAAAATATTGCGTCTTGTAAAGTTCAATTGATTACTTTGGCAAGAGCTTGTTTTATCTAAGGTAGGGAAGGAAGGGTATAGAGTCATCAAACTGACACAAGTGTCAAGACACTTATTTGTTCATCATTGTGTCCAACCACAATCACCTCCACATTTCGGGGTGTCAGAGACAATGGCCGTAGGAAAGAAAAGGAAAACAAACCCACAAGCAGTCATCATATTCACAGAAAAGGCAAATAAATGCAAATAAAAACAGTACAATGATTTGCAAATCTTATATTTTACTTAAATGAGCCGTGGCCCAAAGCGTTTGTTGACATTTGACTTTATTTAATTGCTTTTGTGGGCTGCAAAGCTAACTGAGTTTACAAGTGTTCCTGAGCCCATGCAGTGATTTCCAGTGCAGAATCACGCCTGCTTTTAAATGCACTGCTGCATGAGGGCCCCAAAGATCATTAGCATCCAATATTGACTGATAGCCTTGTCCCTTGTGTACAGGAGTTTCTGCAGATTCTCTGAATTGTCTGATGATATTATGTACTGTAGACATGGGACATTCAAAGTCTTGTTTCACTATTTACAGACACAGTTTTCCGCAAACTCGTGAACTTCTGCCCATTTATGCCCAGAGAGACTCTGGCTCTCTAAAATCTTCTTTTATATGATAATAATGATAATAAATCTTTATTGTCATCACTTTTTTAAGAACAACAAAATTGCAGTGCAATTGACTCAGTGCAAGGTGTATGGTAAGATAAATAGAAGAATAATAAATAGGAGGTGATCTATATCCATTCATACATCCATCCATATATCTATATCTGATCTATATATATACAAAATATAGAGTATATAAAATTAAACATGATCATGTGCAAAAAATACAAAAATTGTACCGTTTGTGTAAGAGTTCATGGATATGTGCAAAAAACGCAAGTAAGGAATGGTGGACAAATTCCAAAAGTCTATTTGAGTTAATCACAGGAGCATTATTTTGAGTTTATGGCCATGATTGCTTTTGGATAAAAACAGTTTTGAGGCGGTTTGTCCTGGTTTTCATTGTCCCGTATCTCCGTTTTGATGGTAAAAGCTGGTAGAGACAATGACCGGGATGTGATGAGTCCTTTGAAATGACTGTGGCTTTTTGGCGGCATCGGGAGGTGTAAATTTGGTCCAGAGTCAGGAGGGTGCAATATATGACATATATATCAAGTCATAAGACTTACATGCAAATGTTCCCTCCAGATATGTTTATTTAGTACTATTTACTTATTCCTGCCTCTGTCGCAAAATTTTGAGATACTTTATTTCTTTAAATTCTAAGTGACTTAATATTTTTCATAAAATGGTAAAATGCTTCACTTTTCTCTTCTATGTTATATTATGAATAAAATATGGGTCTATTTGCAAATTATTACATTGTTTTATATTTATATTTTTCACAGCATCTTCACACTAGAGTTGAGCAGAGTAGTCAAAAATTGTACTTGAATGCAAGTAAAAGTAATGAAGTATGTAATGAAATGAGTAACTTTACAAAGCACATGTGCCCAATAGTTTTGAAATGAAAATCAAAGACAGGCAACGACCACATTTTAGCAACATGGCTGACCAGTGAGCAATTAAACAAACCACTAAATCAACTGAAATATGAGATACACATCATCTAGTGATGTGTTCATCTATCACCCACTTTATCTTTAACCCTCTGGGGTCTGTGCTTATTAACAATAATTTCGCAAAAACACTTATATAACTATGAGATTTTATCCTAAAAACAATACAAAATATTTCTCAGAAACCTTAAAGGGTCTACTTTTTAAATACACTGTTCAAAAAAATAAAGGGAACACTAAAATAACATCCTAGATCTGAATGAATAAAATATTCCAGTTGAAAATATTTATTTATTACATAGTGGAATGCGTTAAGAACAAAATAACATAAAATGATCAATGTAAATCTAAATGAATGGAATCATACTCAAAATCTCATACCACCCTCATGGAGTCTGTTTCTGACAGTTTGAGCAGAAACATGGATATTAGTGGTCTGCTGGAAGTCATTTTGCAGGGCTCTGGCTCTGCACCTCCTGTTCCTCCTTGCACAAAGTCCTGCTGCTGGGTTGTTGCCCTCCTACGGCCCCCTCCATGTCTCCTGGTGTACTGGCCTGTCTCCTGGTATCTGCTCCATGCTCTGGACACTGTGCTGACAGACACAGCAAACCTTCTTGCCACAGCTCGCATTGATGTGCCATCCTGGATGAGCTGCACTACCTGAGCAACGTCTGTGGGTTGTAGACATCGCCTTATGCTACCTCTATGGTGAGAGAACTGACAAAATGCAAAAGTGACCAAAACATCAGCCAGAAAGGATGAGAACAGAGAAAAGGTCTGTGGTCACCACCTGCAGAACCACTCCTGAATAGGGGTTGTCTTGCTAATTGCCTCACATTTCTACCTGTTGTCTGTTCCATTTGCATAACAGCAGGTAAAATTGATTCACAATCAGTGTTGCTTCCTAACTGGACAGGTTGGTTTCACAGAAGTGTGGTTGACTTGGAGTTACATTGTGTTGTTTAAGTGTTCCCTTTATTATTTTGAGCAGTGTATATATACCTTGAATCTAAATATATTTTTTAGATATTTGTGAGAGGAGCTTAAATAAGCAGAGACACATTTTCCTGTCAAAAGATGCAATCTGTCATTCATATGATAATGACATTGTAATTCCAGAAATTCCATTGGTGGAACAGTAGCTGTGGAATGTGTGGAATATGAACCTGAACAACGACATCTCACCTCAAATGTATCTCATAAATACTCAATTTAGGAACCACTGAATGAGTGAAACATGTTAACTCACATTAGTTAAACTTTAGAAATAAAACCACATACAATGTCTAAAAATTGTAATGAGCAGTGTGTAGCCAACACCTCTGTTTATTCAGTTCTGAGCTCAAAAGTCTTGACTAGAAATGTTTAGAGTGTGTTTTTCACAAAATATCAGCACATCTGAAATCAGGTTTTTTGGAAAGTCTAAGTTTAGAGCAGATTTAATCAGAATATAGATTTGTGACACTCTTACTGCTTTGGCTCTGTTGTTGCTGAGTTTGTGCTGAACTAAAGCCCATGTAACACTTTGGGGTAAAATAATTTTAGATGGGTGTAATTTGGAAAAAGTGATGGCATGTCAGACTACATCAGAGTGTCTGAAATACCCTCAGACTCCAGAGGGTTAAACATGTCTTTGATTTCCATTCCCAGGACAGCTTAAACAGTCTGAGATGATGGAATTCACTGTATATAAACCAAATGAGATGCCAATATACTCCTAAAACACACTTATATGTACAAAGTTCGTCACGTGTCAAATTAATTGAACAAATAACAATTTGTATGTAGCTTTTTGTCATGGGTACCTGGTTTTAGAGGAGTATAAACAACAAGAAATTAAGCAAGTAGTTTTACAACACTGCCCTGAGGCTCATTCAATTTCAAGTTCTAAAGAAGTTCAGTTATATTTTACAGAAAGTAATGCAATGACTTGAACAACGCTATTAGTTACATTCTCTCTAGGTGAGTGCACCATAAAACGTAACTACTTTCCTCTGTAGAGCAGGAAATACCACCAACAAAGAAGAGGATATAGCTTAATTAAGTACTTTTTTGAAGCAGTCTCACTAGTGCTGACTGCAATCTGAGCAATTCAGCACTGAGTGGAAGAGGAATGTGGTCCAACTGGTCACTGAGATTCTGCTTTTCATTACCTGAAGGTCAAACTAAATGTTAGAAAACTCTATTTTTATGTTTTACCAAAGCAGTGTTACAGAACTGCAAATGCATATAAGCTAAACATGCCAGTGATGACCTGTGACTGTGACACTAAGCTAAAGCTTCTGGAAAATCTTAAAAATAAATCTCAGAACAGTATATTATTACACTGCGATGAGAAAAAAAGAGATAATGTGAAAGATAAGAACAAATAATGAATCACATTCATTTCAAACGGCAATACTTGCTAGTGACATTTGGAAATTGGGACAATTATAGAAGCAATTTTCAGAGCAGGACAGAGGGGGGTTAATTAAAAGAAATTTCATTGTTCTGAAATATATCACTTTTTTTCGTCAGACAGAAAACAAAGACTCAACACACCTGCCACAAGTGGCTCTGTCACTCCCCCCCCCCAGCTTTCTTTACCCACCACCCCATTTTTTTCATAAATATGACCAAAATATAATCAGATTTTCACAGAAGTCCTAAAAGTAGATAAAGAGAACCCAATTACGAAAATAAGATAAAAATATTAAAGTTGGCCATTTATTAACTGAAGAAAATGATCCAAAAGTAGGTGAAGCTTTTCTGTTAGTAACTTTTCTTTCAGTGACCCCCAGTACATCAACGTTTTGGACCAGTTCCTCCCTATCTAATGGCAATGGTCAAGTCTTGAGCTGCACCTCGAGCCCTTCGAGCTTCTAGCATGGCTCGGCTTGACCCACCACCCTTCAAGACATGTGAAAGACTAGCATCAAGACTATTTTTTGTCCCAAGAAATAACGAAAAACAAAGTCAGAGAAAAATGAGAAACAAAGTCAGAGAAAAACGAGAAACAAAGCCAGAGAAACAATGAGAAATAAAGCCAGAGACACAATGAGAAACAAAGCCAGAGAAACAATGAGAAATAATGCCAGAGACACAATGAGAAACAAAGCCAGAGAAACAATGAGAAATAAAGCCAAAGACACAATGAGAAATAAAGCATGAGAAATAATGAGAAACAAAGCCAGAGAAACAATGAGAAATAAAGCAAGAGAAACAATGAGAAACAAAGCCAGAGAAACAATGAGAAATAAAGCCAGAGACACAATGAGAAATAAAGCAAGAGAAACATTGAGAAATAAAGCAAGAGAAACAATGAGAAACAAAGCCAGAGAAACGAGAATCAAAGCCAGAGAAACAATTAGAAACAAAGCCAGACAAACAATGAGAAATAATGAGAAACAAAGCCCGAAAATTAATGGCTTTGTTTCTCGTTGTGTCTCTGACTTTGTTTCTCATTGTTTCTCTGGCTTTGTTTCTCATTGTTTCTCTTGCTTTATTTCTCATTGTTTCTCTGGCTTTGTTTCTCATTGTTTCTTTGGGTTTGTTTCTCATTGTTTCTCTGGCTTTGTTTCTCATTGTTTCTTTGGGTTTGTTTCTCATTGTTTCTCTGGTTTTGTTTCTCGTTCTTTCTCTGGCTTTGTATCTCATTGTTTCTCTGGTTTTGTTTCTCTGGCTTTGTTTCACATTGTTTCTCTTATTTGTAATCAATGTCCTATAATGTCATGAAGAGTTTACCTCCCAGTCTTTGACTACAGCTGAAGATACATTGAACCTTGTTGTCAGTAATATCTACTATAAAGAGAAGTAAAAGAAGCCCAGTGTTTGTTGTTTAATACCCTTTTCTAACCCTCGTCTCTGCCCTCTACACACTGTAATTGGGTTTGCATGGTCAGGAAGAGCATGGAGGCTCAGAGCTGTGCATTACTATTGATGCTTCTATTAGACAAGAGAAAATAGACCAGCATATTCCTCATTATAAAAGGAAGACTAACCTTTTGCAACCCACCTGACCTCAACCTGAAGCTTCAGTCTACACAAAAAGAAGCAGAGCATAATAAAAGTCCTTACTCATTTACATGGCAGGACCAGATCAACATCTTTCATTAGTGGAGAGTTAAAGCTTCCTGTCACCATTTATTGGCAGCACATCAGATCAGGGGCTAATCATTATTTCAAGTAATCTAATACTAATATTATTCCATGGGGCGTCCTCGTTGCTTTGTTGTGCTTATTAAACATCTTAAAAGATAGCAGACTGGGTTTTAATTAGAAAGCTCTGTAGAAGCACGGCTGCATTGTACTACACTGCTGTTCTGTCATTAGACCAATTTTAACACAACATCATATAAATAAAGAAAAAAAACTGTCAAAAAATAATTCTTGTTATAAAATGTTTTGTTTATAGTATTATTATTATTAGTAGTAAAATACTAAAGTATTATTATTATTATTATTATTATTATTATTATTATTAATAATAATAATAATAATAATAATAAATAATAAATAATTATAATTTTTTTACATTTTTGCCATTATGTATTTATTTAAATCTTTATTTATTTACTCACTGATACTTTTTAATAGTAATTTGTTCTAGCCCCAAATTAAATCTTCTAATAATTTGAGATTCTGATTTTCCTGAGTTGTAGGCCATTTTTACATTCTCAAAAGTAAAATAAATTATTTAGTAATAAATGACTGAAACTGTAATTAACATGAAAGATTGCTGCATTGCACTGAATGCATTGTTCTTTACAATAGCAATGACTGAAATTATTAGTATTAAATAATGTGTTTTGGGGTCTGAAATTGTATTGAAACACACCTCGTGTACCTCTATGCTCTAAATTTATAATAACAAAATGCTCTTACACTGTAAATTAATACTGTAATCACCCAGACTATGAATGAACACATAAGGAATCATGTAGTAAACTTAAAAGTGTTAAACAAACCAAAACATGTTTTAGATTTTACTTCAAAGTAGACACACAACTGATGTCTCAAACACATTAAAAGGCAAGAAATGCAAGTCATGAACTCTTGACAAGACACAGCTGTTAACTGAAAGCCATTCCAGGTGACTACCTCATAAAGCTGACTGAGAAAATGCCAAGAAAGCTGCATCTAAGCAAGAGGTGCCTACTGTGAAGAATGTCAAATATAAACATATTCTGGTTTGTTTACTTGTTTCCTAAATAATCAGATATGTATTTATTCATAGTTTAGATTTTTTTAATTGCATTGTTGTTCTATTTACTCATTAGCTCTATATAAACTGGATTAAATGTACACAGGTAGGTATATTTAGACTTTTTAATGCACAGAATCACCAAAAACCACCAAACTATATTAAAACTTTTGAAGAGTTAATAACATACTTGGTCTGGAAAGAAGATATTTCACTCCATACTCTACCTGAGCATTATGTGGAGATAAAAGAGACTAAAATCTATAAGAAAGATGAGATACCGGCTTTTTACGCAATAATAATACAGACTTATTAAAGGAGATAAAAGGAAAAAAGACGTCCTGACAAACTAATTCAATCCCAAAAGGACTGTTTTGATTTTTATATTTTAATAATTTTAAAATGATCATAAATTCTGTATAAATAATTCAGCCCCTGCCTTTCCACAATGTAATAGTGTACTTCACTGAACCACTGACAATATTATCTATCACCATCATCTCCATCACCTCCATCCATGTCTACAGCTTTGTCTAAAAGCGTGCGAAGTAACGTCACGTCTGGGATGTTCACATTGTTCTTCACTGAGTCATTGATTTTCTGTGAGCATCCATGTGTCAGAGGTGTGTAAAATGAAAGCTGCATATGATTGTGGTGTGTGTGTGTGTGTGTGTAAATGAGTAAGAGGATTAGTGTTCAAGCTGATAACATGATGGCAAGGCCAGCAAAGACATATTGTATATGACCCGTGGAGGAAAATAGCAGCTTATTTCTCCTCTTTCACATAGTGTAGTCCAAACAAACACACACACACACACACACACACACACACACACTGCCTATCACTGAGAGGCGTTAGGGCTTTAGGTGAGAGGTACATCTCCAGCTCCTATCCCTGGCAGGAAAAGGCAAAAGAAAATGCCTCATGGAAAATTCATCAGATATCCAGGCTGTGCTTACCATTTCTATGGAAACATCTCACAGGAGCAGTGCTGTTTTCTCTCCTTCCCTCCCCCCTCTTTTTCTCTTTCTCAGGTAGGGTCTAATATGGACACCTCCGACCTCTCTGCACACTCTAGAAGTCCAGTTCACACACAGCACCAATGAATGAGAGTCCTGTTAATGTGTGTTATGGCAGCGGAAAGGCTGAAAGGTTACGTTACGATGGCGTACTGTAGGCTGATCTTCAGCTACAAAACAGTGCTTGGAGAGCTTGTTAGAAAGATAGCAGGCTGCATTATGAGACTTGTATACCTTTATAAAAGCTGCTCAGATGTCTATTGGCAACTGTCACTATATATCACGCACATAGACCTTGAAGAAATGACAGGTATAATCAGAATAAATGCAGTAAACACTATACTACACTAATATTTGGCAGAAAGGATAGTAACTTGTTAAATGTGTTCTATTAAATAAACATTTTACATGTACAGTACCATTTTCATATGTTTTGTAAAGCATTCACCACTTGCAGTTCCTTCTAACAAATGCTAATAAGCATGTACCGAATATTTGGCAACCGAATAAGTAAAAATACCAAATAATTTATACTGAACCCTGATGATTTTAATGACACTGTTCCCTTTTTGGACATTCCAAATTGTGCTTTTCGTCACCAACAAAACAGATTCACCAGCACACTTATAGTTTGGTGCTGAAATGGAAGAAGACAACAAACTACAAGCACAAACTTTACCAAATTGCACTTATGATGAAGCCAGAATACAGCCGCTTAGCTTTGTGTTTGTGCTCAGCGCGCTCAGTGTTAGGGATCGTCTCACAATTAGCAGAAGAAATGTGAAGTGTTTCAGTGTCTGTAGCCAATGACACTCACATTAAACACACAAAACATCCGTGTGACTTACAACATTCATTTTAGACATTTTCATCATTTTATTTCATGTTTTTTTAAATTATTATTTTATTAAATATTAGCACAAGCATCAATGTCTTCCAAAAAAGGCCTAGAATAACTTTTTTCTTAACTTTTAAGTGGAATTTGTTAATGTATTCTGTATTGTAGAGTTGACAAAGGCCGCTAAAGTAATCTCTTGCTGATGTGGTTATATCAGCTGGTGAGTGACGGCTCTTGATGTAGTGCCATATGAGGGGTCAGAGATCATAGGTGTTAAGTTTGTACCCTTTATGCATTGAAATTCCTCCAGATTCCTTAAATTGTTTAATTATTTTATGCACTTAGGAGATCAAAATATGTAAACACCTTCCAGTTTTTTTTGTTTTTTTTTAGGAACATTGGTTTTAATCATTCCAGTCATTTTCTCATGCATTTGTTGAAAAACTAGAGAACCTCTGCCCATCTTTGCTCCTCAAACACTTTGCATACTGCTTTTATATCAAATCATGATTACAATCACTGCAAAAAAACTGCATTTTTTTAATGCCTTACAAACTTCAGGTCTTGTGGTGATAGATGCTGGATATGGCAAGCAATTCCACTGCAATTTAAGCTGAAAATCCAGAGCACACCCCATGACCTCAATCACTGCTTTCTCTTCTTACAAGGAAAATTTTTTTTTAAATTTTATTATGTTGGTACTGTCAATAACAGTGATTGATTAGAATGACTATGTTAACTGCCTCTTAAAGAAGTGATGATCAGTTCAGATTGCTGTCTGACAAAGAGGTTTATCTATTCAGAGAATGTGATGTGCATGAATATCCTCCCTAAAGACAATAAACCTTAAAACATCCTAAAGGCCCCACTGCATAGCTCCAGTGCTTACATACCACAAGTTATATAACAATTGATTAAAGCACAACCTTTACTAAACTGCACTTGTTATGGTGAAGCCAGAATACAGCCGCTTAGCTTTGTGTTTGTGCTCGTCCGGCTGCAGTGTCAGGGATCGTCTCACAATTAGCAGAAGAAATGTGAAGTGTTCCAGTGTCTGTAGCCAATGACACTCACATTAAACACAATATATCTGTGTGCTGTCTGACAAAGAGGTTTATCTATTCACATGTGATGTGCATGAATATCCTCCCTAAAGACAATAAACAAAAAAAAATCCTAATGGCCCCGCTGCATAGCTCCAGTGCTTACATACCACAAGTTATATAACAGTTTATTAAAACACTCGGCTGATGTTTTCCTCTTAGATGTAGGCAAAAAGAAGGGCAAACGTCTCGGATGTGATGCCTCTGATAATGTTATTGACTTGGACAGTGTATTAACATGAGCTTTATAACTACATGTCCTTCAATCCTCTTCCAACTAGAATCTGCAGTCCAGATGTTCAAAGAACGTTTTATTGCATCACGAAATTAGCTCCTACAGGGGTTAACCAACACCATCCACATACAAACTTCACAATAGTGGCTCATGTGTCTTGTATTAGAGAAAGGTTAAACTAGTACCGGTTACCAGACATCCACTGCATGTGCCTGGCACTCTCTGGATGTCAGAAAAAGATGAATTGAAAGAAGCTTTATTGATTCTAACCAGGTCAAGTTGTGGCTCATTTATCAGTCACGACATGTTAATATTCACATGAGGGGGAAAATAATATTATACTGAACTTCTATGACTAAGGCACAATAAGAAAGCACAAAGCAAGAGTATTTTCTTCATCAGACACATTGTTACAAAGCAATCTTTGAGCTGGAGTCTTTGCTGATACCTGAGTGCCCCCTACTGGCCAGACATGCCACAGCTGGATCCTTTGGCTTGAAATATGACCTGATATGTCAGATTGGACCTTCTGATGATGTCTAAATAGCAGCAAAGCTATCTTACATTACACAAAGTCTTGCCAGAAGATTATGACCACTTTTGTCCATTTTAGCTCCACTGACCATATAGGTGCATTTTGTAGTTTTACAGAATGTAGTCCATCTCTGTATAGTTCTGGACCCCACAGAGTAGATTATTTGGGTCATTCTCAGGACCTCAGTGATACTGATGTGGTGGTGGTGTGTTAGTGTGTGTTGTGCTGACAAGACACACTTCACTGTCCACTCTATTAGCCTTTGTTGATCAACCTTGTAGATGTAAAGTTAGTGACAGTAGCTCAGCACAGTCCTCTAGTCCTTTGTTGGCTGGTTGGCGCACTATTATCACTCCAGTAGTGACACTGAGGTGTTTAAAAACATCAGCAGCTCTGCTGTGTCTGATCAGCACAACACACTAACACACCACCACCACGTCAGTGTCACTGCAGTGCTGAGAATGATCCACCTGCTCTGTGGCGTGAACAGAGTGAACAAAGTATACAGAGAAATAGATGGACTACAGAGCATCTCTGAAATGCTCACACATGATGGTGATAAGCGTGGTAAAACATGGCTGTCAGAAGTGAATTAAGACACTTGCTGGGATACACGTGAGGCTCCGTAGGTCATCCGAAAGAGGAAAGTCTGAAAAGAGTCTCCCCATCTCTTTTTTTCTCTCCCACAGATAACTGAAATCCGGCAGATGAAACACAATGAACTACCCCTCTATGAAGTGCTGACAGCGCTGCAGTAATGTAAAGTTCAGTTCATTAGGACAATAACGACCTCCATTAATCAATCATAAATCACCTGGTTCAGTGCTGTACGGGAATCCAGGGACCAGAACATCCAGCCTACTGAGAGACAACACTACACTGCACCCTGTAGTCCTGACATTAATATTTCAAGCACCAAGGACAGGCCATTCCCTGTGAAGTGAAATATCAAATAACACAAAGAGAGAAAGAACACAAACAGAACGGGGGGTGGACTGACAGGAGAGCAGTGCCACCCACCCGCAGTATAACAGCCTACGTCACTTCTGGGTGAAAGAGGTCAGGACTTGTGTCCCTTGGGCTTTCATTCTTCCCATGGAGTTCAGTTCAGAAGAGAGAAGGGTAGTGTCTCAGTTACACTAGTGTGTAAGTGGTGTGTCCACAGGCTTCTACAATCTTTAATGCTTATGTCTTTCAGTATTAGGCTATTTATATTTACTGAAAAATATCTAAATATTGGAACTGGCCATTGGATAAAGTTAATTTAGTTCACTGATAATATACAGTAGTTAACATTATAAAACAGTATTTTATTGAAATTACACTTTATTTTTATATATTTTTCAAATAATAGTTTATAACGAATCTACAACAATCCAGGCACTAGATAGTGAGGAATTAGCGTACAATGTATAGACAGGGTGTATTGTGTATAGTGTATAGTGTACAGACAGGGTGTATAGTGTATAGTGTATAGTGTATAGACAAATGTGTATAGTGTACAGACAGAGTGTATAGTGTATAGACAAATGTGTATAGTGTATAGACAGGGTGTATAGTGTATAGACAAATGTGTATAGTGTATAGTGTACAGACAGAGAGTATAGTGTATAGACAAAAGTGTATAGTGTATAGACAAATGTGTATAGTGTATGGACAGAGTGTATAGTGTATAGTGTATAAACAGGGTGTATAGTGTATAGACAAAAGTGTATAGTGTATAGACAAATGTGTATAGTGTATGGACAGAGTGTATAGTGTATAGTGTATGGACAGGGTGTATAGTGTATAGACAAATGTGTATAGTGTATAGTGTATAGTGTATGGACAGGGTGTATAGACAAATGTGTATAGTCTATAGTGTATAGTGTATAAACAGGGTGTATAGTGTATAGTGTATAAACAGGGTGTATAGTGTATAGTGTATAAACAGGGTGTATAGTGTATAGTGTATAGACAGGGTGTATAGTGTATAGACAGAGTGTATAGTGTATAAACAGGGTGTATAGTGTATAGTGTATAAACAGGGTGTATAGTGTATAGTGTATAAACAGGGTGTATAGTGTATAGTGTACAGATAAATGTGTATAGTGTATGGACAGAGTGTATAGTGTATAGTGTATAAACAGGGTGTATAGTGTATAGTGTATAGACAGAGTGTATAGTGTATAGTGTATAGACAGAGTGTATAGTGTATAGTGTATAAACAGGGTGTATAGTGTATAGTGTATAAACAGGGTGTATAGTGTATAGTGTACAGACAAATGTGTATAGTGTATGGACAGAGTGTATAGTGTATAGTGTATAAACAGGGTGTATAGTGTATAAACAGGGTGTATAGTGTATAGGGTATAGACAGAGTGTATAGTGTATAGTGTATAAACAGGGTGTATAGTGTATAGTGTATAAACAGGGTGTATAGTGTATAGTGTATAAACAGGGTGTATAGTGTATAAACATGGTGTATAGTGTATAAACAGGGTGTATAGTGTATAAACAGGGTGTATAGTGTATAAACAGGGTGTATAGTGTATAAACAGGGGGTATAGTGTATAAACAGGGGGTATAGTGTATAGTGTATAAACAGGGTGTATAGTGTATAAACAGGGTGTATAGTGTATAGTGTATAAACAGGGTGTATAGTGTATAGTGTACAGACAAATGTGTATAGTGTATAGTGTATAAACAGGGTGTATAGTGTATAGTGTACAGACAAATGTGTATAGTGTATAGTGTACAAACAGGGTGTATAGTGTATAGTGTATAAACAGGGTGTATAGTGTATAGTGTATAAACAGGGTGTATAGTGTATAGTGTATAGACAGGGTGTATAGTGTATAGTATATAAACAGGGTGTATAGTGTATAGTGTATAAACAGGGTGTATAGTGTATAGTGTATAAACAGGGTGTATAGTGTATAAACAGGGTGTATAGTGTATAGTGTATAAACAGGGTGTATAGTGTATAGTGTATAAACAGGGTGTATAGTGTATGAACAGAGTGTATAGTGTACAAACAGGGTGTATAGTGTATAGTGTACAAACAGGGTGTATAGTGTATAAACAGGGTGTATAGTGTATAGTGTATAAACAGGGTGTATAGTGTATAAACATGGTGTATAGTGTATAAACAGGGTGTATAGTGTATAGTGTATAAACAGGGTGTATAGTGTATAGTGTATAGACAGAGTGTATAGTGTATAGTGTATAGACAGAGTGTATAGTGTATA